>APFE030602376.1:10591-20920 GCA_000404065.3 Pinus taeda | reverse complement strand
CTAATAATTATCATTATTTAATTCATGTTATTACTATATTAATAATTTTAATTCATGTTATTACTACATAGTTTGTTTGTTTTATGTTTTACTATTTTGTAACACTATTTTGTGACATTATTTTTTTTTTACTGAAACTTGTAGTGGATTATTAGAAACTTGCCCTTAATGCCAAAAAGCGGATTACAAAGGGTGAGTCTAAAACGATAAGCGCCGAGTAGGCTTGCAAGACCGTGACACTTATGATTAGCTCACATCTTTTCTTAGCTACAACTATATGGTCTATTTCAGAGTTTTTCCCAAGCTTGTGGGTACAAACAAACTGATTTAACAGAAAGCAATAAAACGTGACAATGATCTAATTTGAGGAATTGGTTCCCATATTTCATTTCTGCCTTTGAGCAGAGCACCAGCCGTAAGAAGGGTTGCTTTGTTAGCTTCATTGTCCGCCTCCTTATTATTGGCTCGCAACACATGATAGACATTTAAATTATGGAAAGAGTCACCAAGATCTAAAATTTAGTGTATCAGCTTTGCTAGCCTTAGGTCCTTTGTCCTAGAACAAGTCACCATAGTGTTGATAATAACCTGAGAATCTCCAATATCATTGACCTCCCTAATGTTCAACACTTTCAGAATCTTGAGTCCTTGAAAAAGAGCCAAAGCCTCAGCTTGGATGCTGGAAGCCATGCCCAAGCCCCAGGCGAAGCTGTGGATCCTAGAACCAGCTGGGTTTAATATAACTACTCCAACACCAACTCTTCTAGGATTGCCCTTAGCAGCCCCATCAAAAAATAAGGAGTGCGTTTGCTGGTTTGCAATCCATCCCTGGAGCTCATTTTCTGTAACCCTTATTTGCCAAACTTTTAGGAGGGGGATACTCTTTACCAATTTTTGGAGCTGTAGGTCGAGAGAAGAGCCCCAGTTTTTATCTTGCTGGGTGAGATTTAAATCATCTTTGAGGTCTCTCAGGCCCTCTTTTAACTGGAATTTTATTTTAACTGCCACTAGCTTGACGTCCTGCTCACAATTTCGAAAAATCCTTTTGTTTCGCTCTAGCCAGATCTGCGAGTAGATAATTTTAGGGAGAATTAACCAAGCTGCTCTAATAATTTTGTTTTTTGGAGGAGGACCAAAGTACCTTTACAGCCATCTATCAAAAAAAAATAGCAGTGGAGGATGGCAACTCGAAGCTGGGACTCAGAGTGTCCAGCAGCACGGACTAGATCTACAAAGTAAATGAGCAATCTAGCATCAAATGTGAAACGGTTTCCAAGTTTTCCTTGCAAATTCTGCACCTTGAAGGGCCGTGGAAGCCACGCTTCAGCAGATTATTATCATTCAAGATTTTGGAATGGCATAACAGCCAATTGAAAGAATCAATTTTTGGCAGTGAAGGGTGGTACCAAATCCATTTCCAAGGCTTTGGATTCATGGCCACATGGGGGCGCTTGCACAACTTGGTGTATCCCGGAGCAACAGAATAACCACTAGCCTGCACACCCCAACCTCTAGTATCCTTGCTTCGCTTCCGCAATGGAGCTAATCCATGAAGTTTGGAGAGTAGTTCCTTGCATTCTATAGCCAAATCTGGGGGCGTTTCAATTTTCCATCCAGCCCAGAGAGATTCCTGCTAGACTGAGATATCCCACAGGGAACGCATACCAGTATCCATCCACCTACGCAACCCTTGGAGGGAGGGGTAGTCTCCTAGCGGCTCCTTGTTCATATTCTGTCTGTCCAAAGGTTGATCCTTTTTCCATTGGCAGGGACCCAGTAGGCATGAGTATTTATAAGCGGACATGCTTTTGAACAGAGCTTCTGGAAGGGCGAATTCAGAAGCGGCAGAGGATGGCCTAGACAATGGGAAAGTTTGCCCATAATTATTTTTTCCAAAGAGCTAGATGAGCCCAGCCAGGGTTTGAAGCTATAATCCTCCAAATGAGCTTAGCCCCCATGGTGGTATTTTGAACTCCAAGATTTTTGAAATTCAAGTCTCCTTCTAAGAGCAGTTTGGAGATGGAATCCCAGTTGACTAACGAAAACTATTTCTCATTTTGCTTGCCTCCCTTCCAAAAAAAATTCCTAATGATCTCCTCCATTTTTCTGAGAATCCCGGAGGGAGCAAGAATGGAAAACTAAAACAAGGGAAGACTGTTAAGCACAGATTTGATGACGACAGACTTATTAGCAATGTTGAGCCAGGAAAAGCCCCAGGCAAGCAGTTTGTTCTTGAATTTCTCTAGTTGGAGAGGCCAATCTTTGCTGAAGGCTCTTTTAAGAAAGACAGGAAGGCCCAAATACTTGAAGGAAGTCCAGTTTGAGGAGGCTGCGAAACCAAAAGTTTTGGAAATGGAATTGAGCATGCTGGAAGTGGTGTTCCAGCAATAGATATGGCATTTTCCAATGTTTAAACTGCTTCCCGAAATCAAACAAAACTCATCTAGGACTCCTTTAAATCTGGAGGCTCTAAGCACAGAGGCAACTCCCAATAACAAGGTCTCATCTGTAAAGAGGGAATGGTTGATGTTTTTAACACTTCTTGCTATACAGAGCCCAGCAATTTCCTGATCCATCATTTTTTTGTCTAAATAGAAGCTGAGGACAGAGGATTGAAGAACAAACAGAAGGGGTGAGAGTGGGCACCCCTGCCTGAGCCCTCTCGTGGATTTGAAAAAGTTAGCAGCTCTGCTGTTTATTGAAGGAGCGATCCAAGGCTCTGAAATGCAAGCCCGAATCCAATTTACAATGTTCTCCCCAAATCCAAATTTGTGTAAGACTTTCAGCAGAAAACTGTGCTTGACTCTATCAAAAGCATTCACTAAATCAAGCTCGACAACCATACCTTTTTCCTTGGGACTCATACTTGAGTGGATTTCCTCTTGGACCATCATGTAGTTGTCCACTCTCTGTCTCCCTTGAATGAATCCTCCTTGGCTTTCCGGAATGAGTTTGGGGAGGATGAGCTTAAGTCTATTAGCAATAACTTTAGTAATCACTTTATAACCGATGTTACATAGCGATATCGAACGAAACCTATTGAAAGTATTGGCTCCTTTCTCTTTGGGAATGAGAGCAAGAAAAGAAGTGTTCATGCTTCCTCCGATTTTCTGGTGAGCTTGGGACTTGATAACCATTTTGTATAGACCCTTTTCCATAATCTAGTAGCAAGATTGGAGGAATCTGGCTGTAAAACAATCTGGTCCAAGGGCTTTGTCTAGGTCCATGTCAAAGAGGGCATCCTTGACTTCATTCTTAGTGAATTTAGCTCCAAGAAGGTGATTCATTTCAACAGTAATCAAGGAGGGAACCATGTCAATCATATCAGATCTTTGGTCTAGATTTTTATCTTCGCTATATAGGCTTTTAAAAGGAAGGGAGGCATCTTTTTTTATGCTTGCATTGTCTTTATGAGTAATAGTGCCATCTTTAATTTCGGAAATGGCATTGGTGCATTTCCTAGCCTGAGCTTGTTTATGGAAGAAGGAAGAGTTCCTGTCCCCCTACTTTAATCCAAAGACTGCATGACTTAAGTCTCCAGTACTCTTCTTCTGTTAGACAAGCCTTGTGGAAGTTTTGTTGTAGCTGGGCTTCTTTTTCTAGAAATTATTTGGTTATATCAGCTGTTTCAGCTTGGAGGTGGTGACTTTCCAGACTGCGTTGAAGAATTTTTCTTTCATTTGCTGGATTGGGTAGAGTTTTGACCCAGCTTTTTAAAGTCGTTTTCACTCTTCTGAGCTTCTCCTCCCAGACAAAAAATGGGGAGCCTTTTACTATCTACCTCTATATTTCCTTAACTAAATGCATGAAGTTTGATTCATTAGTCCAGAGTGGGCTGAATCTGAAGGGGATTGGACCAAGGTCAAGCTGAAACACCAGTTCCAGCTTGATGGGTTTATGATCTAAAGTGTTGCAAGGGAGAATGTGAACTCTAGCTTCTAATCCAAGCAGAAGAAAAGAGCTTTGAATTAAGAATCTATCCAATCTAGCAGCAATATGGCTAGGACCAATTCTTTTGTTAGTCCAAGTGAACTTACCTGAGATTGGCTTGATGTCCAGGAGGTCCCAGTCCTGCATAAGGTCCTCTACCCATTCCCTTGCTAGATCTCGAGCAATGCTACCTCCTCTCTTGTCTATTGAAAGGAGAGTAAGATTGAGATCTCCTGCTATGATGATATTCTCCAAATTGACTAGATCTGATTGGGTTCCTATGGAGTCCCAGCAGGACTTCTTTTCCACAACGTTCACAGGGATGTACATGTTGAAGAGGCTGATAATCTCTTTTGAGTCTAAGTGTAGCAATTTTGAGAGCAGCTACTGAGTATTGAGGGATTCAGAGATGAAAAAGAATTTTCTAGCATTCCAAAGAGTGGCCAGCCCTCCAGAAGCCCCTCGAGCTGAGATAGCTTTCGCCTCACATCTTCTCCAAATTTTCTTGCTTGCCTGAAGGAAGACGAAGTCTTCCAGTTTGGTCTCCTGGATGAGAAGTATGTTAGGAGTTTCTGTTCTTATTAAAATTCTGATGGCTTCTTCTTTGATTCTGCTCCCCATACGTCTATAGTTCCAGGAGACTATCTTCATCATTTATATTTCTAGTTGGCCCCCTTGGAGCCTTGGGGCTTGTTTCTCGCCAACTTTGCTTTTGGTGCTAGGAGCTTCTCAAGAGTTGGCTGGCTACCTTGAAGCTTATCCTTGAAGGTTTCCTGCTCTCTTTTTTCCCCGTCTATTTTGCGGCCTCTTGTGGATCTCCTTATCAAAGCTTGGGATTCTCCTATTTCCCCTTCTTCCTCTGAGCACTCTGATTCATGCTCCTCTTCCTCTGCAATGATAATGTTTCCTTTGGAGCTCTCAGCCATTGCCAAATCTATTTTTGTTACACCACTTTCAGCCATTGCCTCTATTGCTGGAACACCACTTCCAGCTTGATCAATTCTATTTCCAGAACCTTCAGGAGCTTTAGAGGGAGGGGTTGATTTTTATTTTTTTTCTGGTTCTTGAGATTCCTCTATTTGCCAGATTAGAGGGGGAAATTTGTTTTCTTGATCCTTTCTGGGACGGAGTTGCTGAGGGGGCGCCTATGGACCTCTTCCATTTGGACCAGCCTGCTTTTGGGATTTGCTGGCGTGCTTGACTTGATTCCAAGCTTCTTCTTTACCCTATTCTGGTTCCACATTGGTTGGGCAACCTCTGGTGAAGTGTCCGTAGACATGACATTTTTGACATTTGAAAGGCAGCTCCTCATAATCCAACTTCTGCAGATGGGACCAGCTTCCTACTTTGATTTTGATGGTTTCCAGGAGACCCACCTCTAGGTCTACATCTACGCATATATGAGCGTAATCATATTGATCTTTGCTATTTTCCCTATCTATGAACTTCCCAAGGGCATTTCTGATGTGTTTCAGCGAGTCCCAGTTCCAGCAATAGGCTAGAAGATTGGAAGTTTGACCCAAACAAGGACCGCCGAAGCAACATCGACTGCAGGGTCGAAATCCGCGGTCCATCTGTTGAGGTACAAGCCCTAGGGCCCCATGAAATAGGGGCCATTCTAGAAGAACAGATCCTTGTCCTCCTTTGAGGTGAATTTGAAAAGGAAATACCCTCGACCTAAGAAGTAAGAGGTGACACTGCTCTTGATCAGAGGAGCCCAGTTCCTATTTACTCAGGACTCAGTGGTCTTAGGAGAAGGCCATAGATCAGTGAACTAACTGGCAAGAGCCTGTTCAGCCAAGGAGAGGGCAACCTGAATCAGGGTCTCTGGCGGTAGGGAGATTTCAGGAATGTGTTCCAGCCGCTTGACAAACTTGGCTGCTTCGCTCTTCTTCTTTTGTGGCAAGCCGGCCAATAGCTGAGAAAAATCTTCTGCAGAAGAGGGTAGGCTAGCCTGGGGTGAGCTTGGGGCCTCCATGAGGGCAAGCCCAGCATAAAATTCTCGCCAAGTAGAAGACAGGTGCTTTGAACAACAGAATCTCAAAGGGGAATGCTGAGAAGGGGGCAGACGGCCCAAAGCCTCATGCCGCAAAGCAGCGGGGGCGCAGAGCAACCGAAATGCAGCGAGGGTATGGCTACTCTAGAACGCGCGCTAGGGTATGGCTGATTAGTGTAATAATGTGACGAAAAAACACTATTTTGTGACATTATTTCACTAATCATTATTGTTATTTAATTATTGTTATTACTATGTTAATAATTTTAATTCATGTTATTACTATATTAATAATTCTAATTCATGTTATTGCTATATTAATAATAATGTCACAAAAACACACTATTTTGTGACATTAATACACTAATCATTATCGTTATTTAATTCTTGTTATTACTATAATAATAATTTTGATTCATGTTATAACTATATTAATAATTTCAATTCATGTTATTACTATATTGTTTGTTTGTTTTATGTTTTATGTTTTACTATATTATAACACTATTATACTAATCAATATAATTATTAATTCATGTTATTACTATATTATTTGTTTGTTTTATGTTTTATGCTTTACTATTCTGCAACACTATTTTATAACACTATTATACTAATCATTATCATTATTTAATTCATGTTATTACTATATTAATAATATTATTTCATGTTATTACTATATTGTTTGTTTGTTTATGTTTTATGTTTTAATATATTGTAACACTATTATACTAATCATTACAATTATTTAAGTCATGTTATTACTATATTGTTTGTTTGTTTTATGTTTTGCTATTTTGTAACACTATCATACTAATCATTATCAATATTTAACTCACGTTATTACTATACAGTTGTTTGTTTTATGTTTTATGTTTTACTATTTTGTAACACTATTATACTAATCATTATCATTATTTATCCCATGTTATTACTATTTTATTCGTTTTATGTTTTATGTTTTACTATTTTGTAACACTATTATACTAATCACTATCATTATTTAATTCATGTTATTACTATATTGTTTTGTTTGTTTTATGTTTTACTATGTCATAACACTATTTTGTAGCACTGTTATACTAATCATTATAATTATTAATTCACGTTATTACTATATTAATAATTTTAATTCATGTTATTACTATATTGTTTGTTTGTTTTATGTTTTATGTTTTACTATATTGTAACAGTGTTTTGGAACACTATTATACTAATCATTATCATTATTTAAATCATGTTATCACAGCATTAATAATTTTAAATCACGTTATTATTATATTGTTTTTTTGTTTTATGTTTTATGTTTTACTATTTTCTAACACTATTATACTAATAAATTATCATTACTTAATTCATGTTATTATTATATTAATAATTTTAATTCATGTTATTACTGTATTGTTTGTTTGTTTTACGTTTTATTATATTGTAACTCTATTTTGTAACACTATTGTTGAAACCTAATCCTCACGATTGGGTGAATTTATGTAAATAGTTAAATTAGGAATGTGAGCAGTCATTAGAAGATGAACTGAGCAGTCACACCCTTTTGTATATAACAATAGCCTAGCTAATGAAATGAATCGAATCAGTTTTACTACCTATTGGAGAGTTACTGCCTGGCCTGACATGGTATCAGAGCCAGTTCTCAAAATAGTTGTAACTCCCTTCATTCCTTTTGCTACTGTGGGCTGTATGCTGGTGCACTGTCCTGACCTGAGCGCTGTCCTGACGTGAGCACTGTCCTGACTGAGCGTTGTCATAAAACAATAAAATGTTCCTACTTCCGCTGTCCTCAACACCTCTGTCCTCTGAAATATCTCTTGAATGTTTGAATGTTACTCCCTCTTGATGCGCAGGTCTGACCCATCTGCGTTTTTAATGCTACGTTGCTCTGATCCGAGGATTCTTGTCAAATAATTCTTTTGATTGCCATCCTCGTGGTTAGTAGTGGCTACAGCTTACGCTACGTCCCGAATAAACCGATACGCCCTTTATTTCGATCAAAGATTGAATGTAGAGAAAGCATCTCTATCCATTAATTTTTCTTGAATTCCGCAGGGTCCCCTTGGTGTGAAGTAAACGACATATTTGAAGGCAGGGCAAGCATCTCTATCCATTACTTTTTCCTCAGCACCAACCACAGATTTTGCCTTTTCCGGTTTTCATGCCATACAGAAAGTATATTGGAAGTGTCGACCAGAGGTTTTATACTGGAAGGTCCGTGTCGAGACTGTACATTTTTTGCGTTGAACGAACATTGTTTCAAGTGTTGGATGCTCAGAGGCTGGTTGTCTGAAACAATTTTTATTTTAAAATCAATTGTGCATGAAAAGTTAGGCTGACATTTTACATGTGCTGAAGTTTTTAATGTTGTGCTGAAGTTTTTTTAACGCTCGACGGCATTGGTGAGATTCAGAAGAAGATTGAAATAAAATATAGGAGAAGATAAAAAAAAAAAAAAATTGCATTTTTTCATAATATTGCCATTATAGTGCAGTTTTTCTTTAACACCAGAAGTGAAAGAATTTTATATATTGGCAGTAGAAGTATTTTTAGAGCTCTTGGATTTTACAATGCATTCAATCATATCTATGGTGGGAATAGTTCTCACTAGCAAGGAGAACTATCCTGAATGGTCCCGGATGATAAAACACACCCTCATCTTCAATGAGTTGTGGAAGGGAGTGTGTGTTGGAGAAGGAGACAATGACCGAGTACAACCTACCTCAAACAAAGAGCTCATCGTTTGGGAAAACAAGAACAACAAATCTTATGCATTAATCGAAACATCTGTAAATGAAGAGGTGAGTCGCCATATTTTGTCATATTCATCTGCCTTTGAAGCCCTACAAAAGCTGAAAGAGCTCTATGACTCACATTTTGCACTTGAAGTTGTCCAACTCATGATTAAACTCTTCACTCTTGCACTGCAAAATAATGATCCTCTTGCTCTTGCATCTGAGGTAAAGTCTATAATGCATGATATCAAATCCACTAAGGTTGAGCTGGATATCCTTCTTATTGCTTTTCTCAAGGAACTTTATCCTACTTAATCCAATTGTCTTCAGTCTTTGCAAGCAAATGGAAATCTCAAAGATATAACCTTTGACTCTCTTGTGAAAAGGTTTGCTGAAAGAGAGAAAGATTTTGGAAAGAAGACAACCCCTGAGTCTTCTGAAGAGACTCTGTGCCTTGCTCATAAAGGAAAGCATCCTACTCAAGATTCTACAAGAGCAAGAGGTGGACGAAGAGGAAGAGGAAGATATTTCAGAGGCAGGGGGGCAGACATTCTCAAGTAGAAAAGGCAGATTTACACTGTATTCACTACAAAATAAATGGATCACATGATGCCTCTACATGAAAGCTACCATGGGACAAAATTGAGCAGAAAAGAAACTAACAGAACGGTAAAACTGATGATACAAACAAAGGTAAAGAACCTGAATCCGCTCACTATGTTGAGGCACAATGTAACATTGGAGTAAATGAAGATTTGTTTAATGCTTCACTTGCTTCCTGGAAAACTGATTGGTTGCTTGATTCGGGAGCAACCTGTCACATGACTCATAGAAAAGATTTTTTTGAAGATTTCACTGACAATGTTGATGGAGCAGTATACTTTGCAGATCAGTCAAAAATCAAGCCATCAGGGCTTCGCACAATCAGGCTTAAACTGCATGGTCTTCCAGACTTTCTTCTGGATCATGTTCTATATCTCCCACAGCTCAAGAGAAACTTGTTGTCCTTGGTCAACATCCGCGAGCAAGGTAACTCCATTCATATGTTTGATGGCAAACTTGAGGTAAGAAAAGCATCTGACCATTCACTTGTCATGAGGGGAATAGAAGAAGAAAGGTTTCTCAAACTGCAAGGAACATCTGCTCATGCACAACATTTCTCATACAATTATCATCATTAAGAAGGTACACTTCCATCAATTTTATTATGGCATGCTAGATTTGGAAATTTGAACTATGACAGTCTCCGCTTATTGAAGAAAAATGGTGTTGCTGGTTTGCCTACAATTCCTAGAAAACTTAAGCAATGTGATGCTTGCATTCTAGGAAAGCATAACAAACAGCCTTTTCATGATTCGCATTCAAGAGCACATAGGATAATTGAACTCATTCATTTAGATTTATATGGTCCAATGCCTATTTATTCTACAAATGGAAATAAATATATCATGACATTTATTGATGACTACAGCAGAATGTGCTCGGTTTATTTATTGAAGAGCAAATCTGATGCTTTCCAAACATTCAAGAATTTTCATAAATGGATTGAAAATGATGCACAATCTCATATTGGGTCTATTCTCACTGATAATGGAAAATAATATACATAAAATGAATTTGAAAACTATCTTCGCCAACATGGGATCAAACATCAAACAA
>APFE030602375.1:0-11673 GCA_000404065.3 Pinus taeda | reverse complement strand
GAGTGGAAATGATAGGAATTGTTAGTGAATACTTACTCATCTTCGGTTGTCATAATTGTCTATTTACCATGACTTGATGTAATCAATGTACTTGTCAAAAGAAAAAGAAAAGAAAATTGTATATTTGCAAAAGAAAACTATTTATTCAAGAATGGGCTTCTTTCCCATTGATTATTTTGTCTTAGGTTTAGCACCCATTTGTGTGATCTAGGGTTGTGACAAGGTCAAAGTCAAGGTCATGATGTAAAGTCCCATGAAAGGCTCTTGAATTGATGTAAAATAAATATTTTAAATGTAAAAATCAGATCTAGAAGCTACCAAGAGATGGGTCGGCCAACCCATCAAGTTGACCCCACAAGAGGCCCTTGGACCTCACCAAAAGAATATATAAAAGAGATTTATTCGACCTCATTGGCATTGTTTTGATGATAAACACATCATAAAAATAAGGATTATGGACCGACACCGCACAGTTACGACATTATGTGCCATTATATAGAAAGAACAATAACAATACAATGAAAATAAAAGTAACATAAGAAAAAAATCATTCACATATAGAGACATTTGTTACAACTTTATAGTGGCTATAGAAACACTGAAACCACTGACATATCTGAATTGTCATTACTGTAATATCATCAACTATGTCATGCCAATATTGTCAATAAGGTTTGAGGCTTCAGAAATGATAACATGGATGCCTTTGCAACATGGTGCCATATTACCGTGCTCCATACTAAACTGCAATGACTAAATCAAACATGGTGCCATACTATTGTGTTGCACACATATGCAACGTCATGCCAATACTGAATTGCAATGTGTAAATCACACCTTAATAATATCATATCAATATAATAGACTGTATAGTTGAAAGATGTTGTTTTATGTTACAACGAGATCATCATAAATATAAAGCCATATATATATACATATGATGCCTGCCAATTATACCATGCAATGAGGTCACATAGTAGAGGTGGTATATATACAACAGGGGGTACCAATATACCACAATACACCATTTCCTAGAAAAACAATGCCGATAATGGAGACGGGACCTTAGTAAAAACCTAAGTTCTGAGCCTAAATCCAATACATTATCACTATAATAAAAGTGCAGTGCTATTCAAAAGTAAGCAGAGGTGTCATAAGCCTATTTTCAAGAGACCCAATAGTAAATAAAGTGTATATTTTTACTTGTAGATTCAAACTACAGATTGTGATAAGCTAAAACAATTGAATTTAATCTACTCTACTCATCAACGGAAACAAAAATTGATCGATGAAAACACTAAGAAAAAAAGGAAGAATTTAAATCACACATAACACTATTTTTCTGGGGAAAGAAACTACTCAAAACCCCGACTATCTATATTGCATTAACCAGAAGATCTGAGAAGAAAATACAATGCTTGTTTAACCTAGACAATCTTTGCACAAGTACAATCTATCTTTCTGGCTTCACAAACCAGCTCAAGAAAATTCTTAGCCAAATCTGTTGCCTACCAAGCCCCTACTTCCTTGCTCTCAGAAGCTCCACGCACAAACTTGTGCTTCCTATTGCTTGGTATGACCAACTCATGCTCACCATAACAATGATTAAACTTGCACATTCATTCCTCCTTTTAAAGGAAATTCAAATGGTTAAAATGAGTGAGTTATCTAATTAAGGAATGATTTATTTTAGGCCTTCTGATTGCATGCACCACATGTACAATTTGATGATTTTACAACTGATAGTACACTTTCCATGAACTCTAATCTCAACTAGGTTTTCCTATGAACTGACATGCATGAGTTATTTATGGTTGAATTATTAGTTATCTGATTGATCAATTCACATGAATTAAATCCAATTTAATTCACTTGAACTCTCACTAGTTCCTCCAACAGTTAGAACTATCTTAACTGAATTTAACTCAGTTAAAATAAGTTAAATAATTACAACTCAAAAGAACTCAACCTGGGCCCCTAAAATTTAGGGATCATTGTACATGACTCTAGATATACTTCCACCTCGATTTTACTGAGCCAACTAAGTCAATTTCACTTAGTTAACTGTTACAAGTTGTTACACAGTAATTTGTCACCGTTGGTCACCGTCCCTGTTACCCTTGTTTTCGTACATTGGACACATTTATGGACCTGTGACCAGTGACACAACTTAAAAACACTTGCATTGGATTCCCATGAGTATGAACTTCAAATTCCCTGAAGACACCTTTTGCAGATTATCCCTGAAAAGTGCCTTTTTTCCATTAGCGCGGGTGCACAGTGTCTTACCCGTGCCAATGACTCAGTTCCTCAAAAGAGGGCGCGTCCATGGAAGCTCTGTCATAGAGCAAAGCCCGCGCCACCTAAATTTGGTCATGATTTTTAGTCAGCGCGCACTCATATGTTTTTTCCTTTTTGTTCATGGAGTTCTCTAAAGGAAAAATCCTCATGGAAGTGGTCGAGTGTCATCTTTTTATCCATGACAACTGAGTTCAGTGGCTATTCAGGGATAATGCTAAATCTTCAGTAGGTGTCCTGATACAATGCATACTCCTTCCTCCTCCATCTATAAATGACTGTCCCCCTGCATTGAAAGAACTAGTTTTGCTAGAGCTATTGTGAGTGCTAAGATAATGCTGGAGTGATAGTGAGAATTGAGAAGTATAGAGGGGTTATGCTACCAAAATATTGAGAGAGAAAAGAGGTCACTTTCAAGGGCGTATTTAGCTTGGGCTGGCCCAGTCAGAGGAGGCTTCAACGTCAGAAACCCTTTGGTTGTAATCTTTCTTGTTTTACTGATTAATAGACGACTATCATTATGCGCTAATCCACCTCATGTGTCTCTTTAATGTTATTTTTGAGTTATATCTTTTCTGACCGATATATAATTGCATATACTGGATTTTACGCTTGTGTTTGTATCATTCTTTGCGTGTGCAGGTGTCCATTCACGAAGAGCGTGAGGATCGTGACCAGCCAGAGCAAAGGAACGGGAGTGGCGTTTCTTCTACAACTACTAGCATTGGATTCCAGGTAGATCATCATGATCGATCTCTGATTTATGCAATTAGGAACCTGCGTGTAGCGTTGTGTGATTGTTGCTAGACCCGTGTTGGGCTAGTGGGATCGCCTCTGTCCGCAGAGGGGATTTACCAGTCAACAATTTGGCGACTCCACTGGGGAGAAGCTTGTTGTTTGTTTTTGTGTTGTTTGATTTGTAAACTGTAGACGAAACCTGAAGAGCGGCCAGATAGCCTTCGAAACACTATTGCCATGCAATAGTGAAGTAGATCAACGCCACTTCAGTCAATCTCCGGTTTAGTTTACAAACTGAACAATTCCAACCTTGCCTTGCATGTCAATTTTTCTCTTGTTTATTGGCTTGAATAGCTTCCTGGGTTGAAGTTCTTGCTGTTTCTTGCTTGCTAGCCTTTTTAGATACTAGAAACCAAGCCTGGGACTACCTGTTTTGTTTTTTTTGCCTGGCAAACTTGATTAGCGCGGTTTTTCTTCTGACAGGCGCGCTGATTGGCGCATGTTGCTCTCAGACAACCCGCGCCAATCTCTGTATGTCGCGAGTTGCGGTCTGACAGTCGCGCCAGACTTGTCAATTTTCCCAATTACCTTGTTTGTCAACCTTTTGAGCTTGGATCTGTGTCTTTTTGCATCTTTTACACCTCCTGGAAGTTTGTTGGACTGTTATCTGGCTGGTTATTCTTTCCATCCTTCAGTTGTTCACCTTTTTCCATCGATTTTATATCTTAGCCCTTGTGGCTTTGCTTATCGAGCCTTCTGTCGGATTTATGGTTTGCTGATCCAGTCGGTTTAATGGTTGTTTTCCACATTCCTCTGGTAGTTGTACAAGTTTTGCATTATATGCTGCAAGTAACTCACTTTTAGCTTGTTTATTTCTTGCCTGACTTCGTTGGAACTTCGATTACATAGTTCTTTGAAGATCTTGGTGTTTTCTTTGCTTTGGTAGGTCATTTTTCATGTTTCAGATCTGGTTTTAGATTCCTTTGAGTGAATTATCTATTTTGTGCATATCTCTTGAAATCTGTTAAGTGCATCATACTATTTTCAAAGAAAAAACAAAAAGATTTTTGCTTTTTATTAGTTAGCATTTTGTGTTAATTTTTGCTTTTAAAAAAGAAAAAGAAAAAGATTTTCCTTTCTTGTTATTAGCTGCATCAGGATTTTTGTGATCGTTTTGTTTGTATGAAAATCTCAACTCTTTTGTAGATAGAATTCATTCAACGAAACGATACAATTTTCGCATATAGTTGCATTTAGGAAATTTCAAGAGACCACATACGGTAAGACCGAAAACTGAAACTTAATTAAAGATAAACCGTAAAATGAATTCAATGAACCTAACAACGCATTGAAACATTAACGCTCACATTCTAGAGTCTAGGTTAGAGACGTGTTTCTGGCTCTTTAACCTGCAGTTTATCGTTGAGTGGGTTGGGTGATTCCTCCACGGTGTGAAACGGTAGTGCCAGTACGGATTGTGCTCCACGTACCGTCGAGTATATATTGGAGACCCCTATGGCTGCAACTTTGATCCATAGAAGATGATCTGCGCCCTACAAGCCGTAATGCACTGAACACAGCATTCGGGAAGATTGACTGCATACGTGAAGTCCTTGGTGTTCATTGATCGCCAAGGTGGTATATAGTAGTTTTACGATTGTTTGGCAAACCTTTTACTAGTTTCTCTAGAGTAGTCACTTTTGATCCTTTCAGACTCTCTAAAAGAAAAGGTGTAAGTGAGCAGCTTGTCACTTCGTGCTCATTAAACAATCGAAGGAGACTAGAGTCATCTTTTCGTCCTTTTCTCGACTCTTTAAAAATGAAAAGTTCAAGTCAAGAGTCTTAAAATCTATTTGGCCACGATCACATAACCGGTTAAATTTTGTTTACGTTAGTCTACGTAGGGACTGGTTTCGTTAGATTCCCTAGGATTTTTGTGAAGTTTCATCCTGGCGGAACTACCAATCTCTTCTTCCAAGAGTCCGGTTGTGAGTCAAATTCTCCCTATTGTTCCAAGTATACAACCGATTAGCTCTCGTGCTCCAGGCGATGAGGATTATCAATTTTATACGAACCCCATTTGGGAACCTTCTCAAAACGGTATCCCTTTTTGGGAATATACTTCTCCTCGGAAACCATTTCCTTCTGACATGGAAAATCCATCACCTACTACCACTGACGAATCCGGCGTGCCAGGGGATGAGATTCCTAGCACAATGGAGTCTACACATGTTAGTTGGACTGCTACTACCGGGGGACTGCCTCTTGGTTATAGAGCATTGCGTGATTTTATATCATCTCCTTTTCCGACCTCTATTTGATCACCACCTGTCTTTTCCAATACAGAGCCATCGACTCCACCACCTCGCAGTACAACTGTTACTTCGGTGACAACCCCACCAATTATATCTGTGGCTTCTTCGACGCCTATTTTTAGCCGACCTTCGTCCTCTTTATTTGCAAGCTTTGATCCTACATCTAATGTCTCACTTGGGGGGCAGTATGATCAGTATCTACCACCCTTTGGTACTGGGACAGGTCAGCTATCAGTTGGAGAGCTTTTGGTTCCGCTATCCATAGATTGGGGTTCTACCTCTTATCATGGTGGTCAAGTGTCGTATGCTCAACCTGAAAAACCACACAAGCAAAATCAACAAGGACAATCCTTCCAAGGAAATCCTTTTGCTTCTAGTGGTCCCTTTTTCACTCCTCATACACAACCTACTGGTAACTCAGGCCAACCTTCCATTCAACAAACTCAACCTGGTCTCCAGCAAGGTTCTCATACTGGACAAACTGGTCAATCGTTTGTTAATCCGAATCAACCTAACGTCCAGTATACCCAAGTTTCCGGCCAAGCTGCCCAAACAATTGGTCAACCAACTGTCCAGTATACTCAGTCTTCTGGACAAACTGGTCATCCTCAAACCCAACCATCTGGTATGATAGGACAACCCTCTGCTGCACATCAGCAGGGCGGCCAACCTCAGTATCAGCAGGGAGGCCAACCTCAGTATCAGCAGGGAGGCCAACCTCAACATCAACAGGTAGGCCAAACTCAGTATCAGCAGGTGGGCCAACCTCAATACCAGCAAGGTTATCCTTTCACTCAGATAGCCTAAGGTTATCCATCTACTGGCGCTGCTCAACCTGGCACCTGGACCCAATTTAGCTCCCATAATCCGTCTGGTTCTCCAATGCAAAATGGAGGTCAATCTCAAACTCAATTTGGGGTCCCACCGCATTACAGTTACCAGCAACCTCAAGGCCAACCTCTGTTTGCTCCTTACCAAAATTATCAACAGCCACATGCTACTTCTACAGCATCGTTTGGTAATCCATATGCTGGGGGGAAAAACACAAATCCCTATGCCCAGCATACTATTGGGGCAAATCCATCAGGACAAGGCCCTTGGGGGCCACCACCACCTGGTTGGAACTCGGGTGTCCCATCATTCCAGCAGCCTCAAATGTCATTTAATCCTCAGTTACCATTTTTAGCGACTTTAGAATTACTGGATGTGTCCAAACTGACTAATGATCCTATCCTTCATAATCCTTATTGGCCTCCAGTTCCCACCAAAATTCCTGGTGATTGCCCGAAATTTGATGGTAAAGCTAATGAAGATCCGCAAGCTCATGTCATGACTTATCATCTATGGTGCTCATCTAATTCATGGCTTGATGATTCGATTCGGCTTCGCCTTTCAAAGGAATCACTGGCTCTGCGGCTAAATGGTATATTGACTAATCGCGGACCTTCAGGATTTCCAACCGTTGGCATGGCATTCCTTAACACATTTTCAGTTGCCCATCGTTATAAACGGGCACGCACCTCTTAGTCTTACGAAAATCAACGTACGCACATTCTGATCCACATCCATGAAGGAGAACTGCGTAGAGTATGATAATTTGGATTCCCGACAGCTTTTACGGATTGTTTAGACTTCGTCGTCCTCCAATACTGGGACATTGCTATGGAGCGGTGTATGAAGAGCAAGCTATCGCGCGTGCTCAATACCTTGACTTAGTTTATTCTCAGTCAGGTACATTATATGATTATTTTCCTGATGCCCCTAGACCTGGAACATCCAAAGCCCCGCCAACACCTACAGTTGACGGCATTATCGGGTCTGTGAGTTCATCCTCCAAGAAAAATTCCGCAAACCCTGGGAAGCAGAAATCAAATGCTCCAAATGAAAACACTTCCCAGGTTACCCCCCCTTCTAAATCTACCTCCGAGGTTAATGCCGTTCAGTCAACCAAGACAGACAAAACCTCGAAGTCAAAAAAGAAAGAGAAAGGGAAAAACAAGTCGGAACAACCTAAACAGGAACAACCTAAACCTCAATCTGAGGAGAGTGCCAAACGCAAACCCAAGTATCCTTGTCTTATCTATCATGAGGATCACTACACCAAGGACTGCCCTCGGCGGTCTGAAGTTAGTCGTTTGTTGAAAGGCGCTCCCGGGGTCCCTGCGGTGCTTAAAGAACCCTTTCCTTCACAACAAACCCAAATGGTCGCTGACCCCTCTCAACCTCCCTCTTGCTTCGGTTCCCAAGTGTTTATGGCGGGGACGGTCCCTGTTAATATCAGTACTCGAACAAAAGATTATCCGTCTGCCGGCAAGGAGCCTGAGGTTGACCCCAGTGCTCCTCCGTTCAGTTCAAACCCTCTCCACATCGAGAGACCTAGTACTGAAGTGCCTGTTCGACCCCCTCCAAAAGGAGTACTCCGGAAATCTTCTTACAACCCAAATGCTCGTGCTGCTCAGCACTATAATATCGTTGAGGATTTAGCCCAGACACCGTCGGCTATGTCCGCTTTAGAAGTTCTCCAGAGCTTCCCCTCTCAGAGGAAGTCCTTCCTATCTGCTATCGGCGGCATAGATCTGGCAGACTCGGATTTGATTACGTTCGACTTAGACCGCCATACTCAGAGACTGCCTCCCCAAATTGCCTTTCTCATACAGGTGGTTATTGATAAAAAAACTATCCATCGCACAGTCATTGATGAAGGTGCTTCGACTTGCATCATGTCTGTTGCCTGTTGGAAAGCTATTGGTTCTCCAACGTTGAGTCAGTCTCCCACAACCTTGGAAGCTTTCGATGGAAGAGCATCCCATCCTTATGGTATTCTCCCACGTTTACCCATTTCTTTGGAAGGAAAAACGGTCGAGATGGAAGTTGAAGTCGTTGATGCTACTCTAACCTACGACCTCCTTCTCGGGCGCAGCTGGATTTATGCAATGCAAGCTATTGCTTCATCTTACTTTCGTATTATTCGCTTCCCTCACCAAGGGAAGATTATTACGGTCGACCAGCTGAATTTTTTCGCTTCCTCTTCAAAAGGAACTATCCCTTTTGTGGAGCATACCACCAAATCATTTGAGAGTCTCGGTCATGGGCTTTTCAAGGATCCTGTCCTTATGGGTGTGTTTCCAGCCCCGCCTCCAAATGTCGCTTCCGTCAATATGATCTCTACTTGTCTTGATCCATGGATCATTCCCCCCATCGACCAAGTAGATTCATGGGGCGACAAGATGCCGTTGAGTCCAGCTGAACTCAACTATGCTGAAATCGTAGCTGCATCGGCTCCTCTTTCTGAAGTTGCTCTTTCGAGCAAAATTTTCCACACGTTCGCTCCATCCCTCGGGATTGTAGATCAAACTTCTTCGGATCCTTTAAAAGAAATATTCTCTTCCGACGAAGCTATTATAGAGACCATGTCTCTTGAGGAACCTCCTTGGCACGATACCCATCATCGTTCCTCGTTGCTCTCTGTCCCTCAGGATGAGCCAACTCCTATTCAATGGTTTGCTTCTTGTTCCCCATTCCGATTCCTTCAGTCACCTGTTCACGTTTACCAAACTTCTTCTGAAGGTAATATGGCGAACATCACGCAAACCCAACCCATCGACATCTCTATCAAACCCGGGATTGTCGAACATGTTCATATCGGAGTCACTTGTACTCCGGAGGAGATTCAACTTTATTCGAACCTTTTTCGCGAATTTCGTGATGTTTTTGCTTGGTCTTATGAAGAAATGCCCGGCATTGATCCCAGAATAGTGGTACATGAAATCATCACGTACCCTGGTGCTAAGCCTTTTCTCTAACGTTTACGTCAAGTACACCCTCGAAAGGTTGCAGCTATCAAGGCCGAAGTAGAAAAACTTCTTAAAGCTGGTTTTATTTATCCTATCCCGCTCACAGATTGGGTTTCCAATATTGTACCTGTCACTAAAAAACAGGGAACTATCCGCGTTTGTGTTGATTATCGTGATATCAATGGGGCCTGTCCAAAAGATAATTTCCCCACACCATTCATTGATCAGATTATCGACGAGTGTGCGGGAAGCGAAATGTACTCTTTCATGGACGACTTTTCTGGTTACAACCAGATCAATATTGCTCCCGCTGACCAACACAAGACTGCTTTTATCTGTCCGTGGGGTACCTTTGCTTATAAGAAGCTCCCTTTCGGTCTCAAAAATGCCGGCGCTACCTTCCAACGTGCAATGTCATATGCTTTTCATGACATACGACACATTGTACAACCCTACCTGGATGATCTTCCAACTCATTCAGCCAAGCGTTAGGACCACCCTGCTCATCTTCGCGAGATATTTCTTCGCTGTCGACACTACCGCATCAGGCTTAATCCTCACAAGTGTGTCTTCTGCGTAGAAACGGGTCGACTTCTCGGATTTGTCGTCTCCCAAGAGGGCATCCGCCTGGATCCCCTCAAAGTCGAAGCTATAGTGAATCTCCCTCGATGTTTTTGCTTGGTCTTATGAAGAAATGCCCGGCATTGATCCCAGCATAGTGGTACATGAAATCATCACGTACCCCGGTGCTAAGCCTGTTCGCCAACGTTTACGTCAAGTACACCCTCGAAAGGTTGCAGCTATCAAGGCCGAAGTAGAAAAACTTCTTAAAGCTGGTTTTATTTATCCTATCCCGCTCACAGATTGGGTTTCCAATATTGTACCTGTCACTAAAAAACAGGGAACTATCCGCGTTTGTGTTGATTATCGTGATATCAATGGGGCCTGTCCAAAAGATAATTTCCCCACACCATTCATTGATCAGATTATCGACGAGTGTGCGGGAAGCGAAATGTACTCTTTCATGGACGACTTTTCTGGTTACAACCAGATCAATATTGCTCCCGCTGACCAACACAAGACTGCTTTTATCTGTCCGTGGGGTACCTTTGCTTATAAGAAGCTCCCTTTCGGTCTCAAAAATGCCGGCGCTACCTTCCAACGTGCAATGTCATATGCTTTTCATGACATACGACACATTGTACAACCCTACCTGGATGATCTTCCAACTCATTCAGCCAAGCGTTAGGACCACCCTGCTCATCTTCGCGAGATATTTCTTCGCTGTCGACACTACCGCATCAGGCTTAATCCTCACAAGTGTGTCTTCTGCGTAGAAACGGGTCGACTTCTCGGATTTGTCGTCTCCCAAGAGGGCATCCGCCTGGATCCCCTCAAAGTCGAAGCTATAGTGAATCTCCCTCCCCCTGCTACCTTACAACAACTGCAAAGTCTGCAAGGAAAAGCGAACTTTTTACGTCATTTTGTCCCGAACTATGCCGAAGTGGCTAAAGGCTTTACGCGACTACTTAAAAAGGATGTCCCTTTTCATTGGGATGCTGTGGCTCAAGAATCTTTTGAGCGTCTCAAGGGTCTCCTTGTCTCTGCTCCATTGCTTCGCCCTCCCAATTATCATCGTGACTACATCCTATATTTAGCCACTGCCGACACTACTATTGGCATGGTTCTTGTTCAAACTGACGACGATGACACTGAGCACGTCATTTATTATCTCAGTAGAAACCTCTTAGATACGGAAACTCGATATGCACATGTCGAGAAGTTGGCATTAGCCGCCGTTTGCGCTGTCCAACGTTTCCGTCATTATATTCTGCTGCGCACTACTACAGTGATTTCTGATTGCAACCCCATGACATATATCTTGTCACGCCAGTTGCTGGGGGGAAAATACTCGAAGTGGATTGTCATCCTCCAAGATTTTGACTTGGAGTTCGCTGCCGCCAAGTCCAAGAAATCATTGGTTTTTGCTGAGTTAATCTGCTCTTTGCCATCTCCTTCTTCGCCATCTCCCACCGAAGATCACGTTCTGGATGAGACTTTGTTTCTCATCAGCACCCTCAACCCCTGGTATGGTGACATTCTTACGTATTTGCAAACGTCCTCCTTCCGCCCGGGTACTTCCAAAGACGCTCAGCGACGGATTCGTCATCAATCTCAACCATATCGTATCATTGGGGATACTTTATATCGCCTTGGCGCCGACTCTGTTCTCCGCCGTTGTCTTACTTATGAGGAAGCTGAGAGAGTCTTGAATGACTGCCACTCAGGTGCTTGTGGTGGTCACATGTCCGGATATGCTACTGCTCAGAAAATTCTTCGTGCTGGCTATTTTTGGCCTTCCATCTTCAAGGATTGCATTCTTGCGGTCCGTTCCTGTCATGAGTGCCAAATTTTCCAAAAGAAGATGCGGGCACCCGCTGCTCCTTTACACCCTGTTGTTACCGTCGGCCCTTTTGCCAAATGGGGCATTGATTATGTCACCTGTAACCCTCGCTCGGCCGGGGGGC
>APFE030602371.1:332160-349953 GCA_000404065.3 Pinus taeda | reverse complement strand
TATATTTTTTTAATTTTGTATAAAAACGTAAATGATTGGATATTAATTACTCTAACTTGTCCATATGCCATGTTTTGACAAGAGAAACAATATGGCCATTATCCATCACAATTCGAATTTGATATGATACAAGACAAAAAGTGGTTCGATTTTGTTATCTGGATGAAGAATAAGGTATTGTTAGTTGACTTTCAATAACTTACTTGGATATTGTTATGTTAATATGTCAATTTGCATTTATTGTGTTGAGTTGTTTATTTATGTGTAGCCAATGAGTTCTTTTGTGCTCCCACTGGTCATAACACCCTTATAAATCACCAACCTTTCACTATGATAAAGTCCTTAGAAATAAATATCTAATCATGGTTTTATCAAGTCCTTTGCCAAAAACCATAGGCCAAAGTAGGGGTGCAAGACCATGTAATACATAATCCATAGAAAACAAAATAGATTACATGGGATTGATTATAGATGCTTGGGTTGAGATCACATTACATGGGACTGATTATGGACCCAAGATACGTGTGTTGAGGAGCATGGGATGATTGTATTGGAAAGCAAGAAGCCTTGTGATGAAGAGCACTTAACACTTGCAACCCCTACTTAGAGAGTGCACCACTTGGGGATTGGTCTCTTGACGTGTATATCTTGGAGACAGAGCACTTCACTTGAATACCTTATCTTGTGGATTAAATTAAATTGCTTGTGTAATTATTCCACTTTACCAAATATTGGCCTCCCTCACCTACTCTGTATAGAGGGAAGATAATGTCTTTGTCTACACTATACTCATGATTCCATCTATATAATTGTCAAGGAGATTTATTAGTGCTTGTGTGATGCAATAGAGGAAGAGCTATAATTTTTTACGTAAACCCTAAAGAAGAAATGAAGATGACTGCTATCACTAGGGATGATCTTGAGTCTTATCACTTGTCTTAGCAATTATTTTCCATATGGTAGGATGAAGGGTGTATTTAGGTCTAAAACATTTGTTTTGTAGTGATATATATATTGAATGAATTAAGAAGATATGTAGGGATATAACTATTAGAATAGGAACATTTATGATGTGGGCCTGTATTGGAGCTTGTTTGAACTTTTAAGGCATGGTTTGAAAGAAAGGACCTAAAAATCTATAGGACACTTCCTTTTCTAGTCCTATGGGGAGTATGGTTAGCACAAAACTAGGTGATATTTCAAAACATAATTCTTCCTACATTCTAAACTACAACACAAGTTTGCTCACTATTCTAGCTCTATCATATAACCCTTATTAATCCTAAAACAATTAGATAAGCGGGCAGGTGATGATAGACCTATAGATGCAATGTGAACTAGTTTTTGGAGAAATTAATGAATAAATTAAACTTGCCTACTTATATGTGATTACAACCTTTAAAATTAACGTTGCAGTATGGAGAGAACAACATAAATAAATTTGATGTTTAAAGCACACATCTAAACCAATCCTATGCATTAAATCTACAATAGAGAGCATGAAATGAAAGAAAAGAATATGCAAATACTACAGAGTGCTTCATTAAGGTTTCTTATATAAAAGTCACAGGTATCTCAACTATTCACACAACATTGATAAATCTATTAATGAAAGAAACCAACAACTTTATTACACATGTCTCAAAAGAAGAATAGCACAAATGCAAAGTTACTAAGAAACACCTCTTTGGCTTCCCACTTTCAAGCTTTGACAAGAAAGATGAAATTTCTTGTTGTTACAACATCTATGCTTATGACATTTGTTGTTACAACATCCATTATTACAACATTTGCTTCTCAATCCACTGTTACCTATGTTTGTGCTTCTCAATTTGTTTTCTTGGATACCCACTTTCAAGCTTTAACAAGTAAGATGAAATATCTTTCTACCCCATCAATTATTACAACATTTTATGTTACAACATTCGTTATTACAACATCCATTGTAATGGTCAATGTTCAGTAATTTCAATAGTAGCAGTTGTTATGGCATCATATTTTACAACAATTTCAACATTTTCAACAATAATGAGTGTTACAACATCAGCTGCTCAACAAAACATTTTAGCATATTTAACATTAACATGTTGTTAAGGTAACTATTGTTACAACATCCGTGGTTACAACATATGCTTCTCAATCCACTGTTACCTATGTTTGTTCTTCTCAATTTGTTTTCTTGATCACCCATGTCGTATCTTTGTAAACAATCCTCGGCTAAAGAACGAAGCCAAATCATCGAGGAATTGAGAGGAATTTAGAAGGCTAAACATTCTCCCTGGACATCTAATCATCTAATAATAGCATAGATGTGTAGATGAACATCTATAGTCAATACAAATATATCTAAGTACAACGTAGAAGCAACAATCTAAAGATTTATGGGCAATAAATTAATATATTGTTCTATTTCTAACTCAGTTGTGAACATAACTTTGTAGAGGGACATCAGGGAGATTGATACTCAATCTAGCCCTTCCCAATGTCCTATATTATTCTCAAATATATGCAGAAACAAACTATGAAATTACAAGAAAAACTCACAAGTACACAATTATTGTCATGAATGAAAATCAAAAGCCTTTGATTATATCCAATTTGAAAGTATTACAACAATATTACAAAAACTTGCTGCAGGTATCAACCCTTTCTTATTAAAAAATAAGGTGTATATAGAGTGCTTTACAAAATATCTTGTCTCTTAAAATGTTTACATTCAAAGTATTCTTTATCCACAACTTTGGATAATGTTTAAACAACTTTTAACCAATGTTGTGAACATCAATATTGGGATAAATTGGCAAGGGTCTGAAAAACCAAAAAATCGTAAAAATTGGGAAAATATTAGTAGAAATTGTCAAACATTGGAAAAATCAAGATACCATAAAGATATAGGTAAAATCAGGAAAAACCAACTACGACAAAAATTGTGATTTTGAGATAAAATCAGGATGTTATTGAGATGTTCGCAACACTTCTTTTAACTGAAAATAGAAAACTGCACCAAAAATGTCAACAACTTCACTTGATTTCTATATTTAGGTTCAATGTATTTGAAACTGCTCTATTCTTGTTGCTTGAAATGCTTAATATCTATGATCTGTTGCTAATATGCTGCATTGATAAGTTGAATTTATTGAACGAGTTTGACCAACTACTCCCATTCTTCATTTGTTGGGTAACTGAGATCCATCATCTGTCTATACAATTAATTTTCATCGATATACTTCTCATAACAAGGTTTTACTATGAACAAGTGTTTGATTTTGTAGCAGATGAAAAGGTCATTAGCTAACATTTGAAGAAGATTTTGACTGCTAATCTCTCCCTTGATTCCAAAAAACTTTGTCCTGTCCTCTGCCTCTCTCTTCAACAATATTTCATATTAGTCTTATGTTACCATCTAGCCATATGAATTCTTAAAAGATGGAAGACCTCTCTCTTGCAGATTTATTTATTTTTTAGTAGAATTTAATGATTTGCACTAGAATATTTCACACTTTTCCTTTTTCTTCAACATCAAAGTTTTCTTCATGAGAACTTTTATAGTTTGAATAATCGATTATGTTCTATCTACAATTCTTATTTTCGCAAGTTCTCCTCTGGACCCTATCTTTAGAGATTTTACTATCTGACTTGCTTGTCTAGGCTTAATTGCCAATTATATTTTGATGTTATTAATAGCTTCTTTGGCTCTTTCAATCAACTCCCCTTATTCTATAATAATCTCTATAGACTTCCAAATATCAAACACATATGACATAATTTCTATCCAAATTTGTTCTTTGGCATGTGATAAATATTGAATATTGTTGGAACTGCTCAAATACTGTTCTAATTGCTTATGTAAATTTGCATTTTTCTTTATTTCCTCGATTAAGGCATTGTCTGATTCATTTTTTTTCATCTCAACCCTGTTCAATTTTTCTTTCAATCTTCCAATCTCAACATCCTTTAGTTTAAGAGAAGATAATTCTTGTGATATAATTTATGTAATAATATATTCTGTGGAACCTATTTCTATTGCTAGAATTACTACACTATTATTTTGGGCCTTCTCTTTTAACAACTCTTCCAATGTCCTTTCTTGTGTTTGGGGATGCTCTATTGTGGGCAGCTTCAATTGTCTTCTAAGTGCTCGAATATATTCATTTTTCTTCTTAATAATATCTTGAGATGCATCCACATTTTTGGGATCCAAAACTAATATAATTACAAGGTCTTCCTGTTATTTGATCCTAACATCCTTCACCAGAGAATAAGCCTTTTCCATTTTAAGTTTTGCAATAGTATTATTCAAATTCTTCAATGTTGATACATTTGAAGCAGAACTAGTGAGAGAGGAATAGATCATCTAACGAGTTTGTCTATGAAAATCAATCTGATCTATGGGATGGATCTGTTTAGTATTGAAAGATAAAACATAAGTCTTATAATCTCCAACATCTCTAGGAGCAGAAAATTTAGGTTCAAGAAATGCAAACTTAAATTCACCTTTTTCAGTATCAAGCACTGAAAGCAACCTATTTCTACTGGAAGAAGTTTGCTTCCAAAACTCGGTATAATTTACTACCTTCAAAGCCTCATTCATTTTCTTTATTTCCAAAAACTTAGAAAATATGTTTTGGTTAGAAGAAGGAGGAGAAGATTGTTCTTTCCCTAGATCCAATTCTTACATTCTGAAAACAAGTTCACCTGAAACAATAATATCTAGTGAAGAAATGTTGGATGAAACAATTTCTGATACCGCTCCCTCCATATTGTTTGTCTTCTTTCTCTTCTATACTCTGGACTATTCCATTTCTAACTCTGATAATATTTAATCTACCCTCTTAAGTTCTTTTTATTTCATTGGAGGTGTAACCAAAATTTTATGACCTACTGACTTCTCCACAGTTTGTTCTTTTGTCACTTCCTGCAAAGTGTTTTCCTCCCAAGTGTTCTTATTAGAAAACTTCTTTATCTCAGGATTGGACACATGAAATTAAGGTGGGGATTTCTGTTGAAATTTGATGGTTGAAATTCTCCCAGTGGGTTCATATGGCCAAGTAACCCCCAATTTAAAATTCATTTGTGCCAATAATTTTTCCACCTCTTTGTTTGTTGACCTCTAATTCACTATAAACGTCCCTACATGTGCCTTCAGTTTAAACGAGGTTTGTTTCCTTCTAGGTAAAAAAATGCACTTTATTTACATTATTAAGGCTTTTTATGATGAATTGAAGTGCAAAAATACACAGGAAAAAAAACTAGAAACTGATAGGGTGGAAGTTCACACCCATACAATCTAATTTCTGTAAAATGTTGGTACAAATACCAATCACCAAACCTTGCTTGTTCACTAAGATACATAATCCTTTTGATTTCAGGTGAAATTATGGGAGGACTATCACTAATCAATAGGTTGTAGCATATGTGAAGAAATTTGTTCACAAAATTAGTGAAGGAAAATTCCTAAGAATTCTTTCTGACCAAATACGTATAATGAATCATAGACCATTGATTCCCTTAAATATCCTGCTTTTGCAATTTTATTGGGAATCTGTCTGACTGATAATACAAAAACAAATACACCAGGACCGATTGATATTTAAAATATTTTTCAACTCCAAATTTAAGAAACTGGTCATGAATGGCCTTAGATAAAAACCAACCGAAATTAAATAAGATTTGTGATTTCTTATCTGGACAAAAAGTTGACAGAAAATCTAGAACTACTTATCCACTTTATCATCACTCTGATAAATACAACATAAAATGGATATGATTAGTCTTGAAAATTCTGGAAACATTGATGAAGGGTAAGGCAGACTATGAGTGGGAACACTATTCCCTTCAAGCATGAATAATTCAAAAATAGTTGTTTTTCTTGAAAAGTTAAATTTTGATATATTTACAAGAGAATTTCACTAGAGAATGGGTGCAAAGAGATGAGCTAAGATATGCACAAGGCTTTTAAAATGGACTCAGAAGTAATTGTCTGCACACCATACTACAAATTTTGGAAAATGATGAGTTTGAGGAAATATAAATTGGGGTAAAAATGACTCCCACAAATAAAACTCATCGCTATTATCTTGAAAATTTTGGGAAGGCCAATTCTACAATTCATATAGGTCAAACTTTGAGTTTGCATCTTCTATTATGCTTTTCTTATCAACTAAGGGAAATTCATCAATTTTTTGGAGGGTTTCAGACTGAACCTAAGACTCTTTTTCTTTAGTTTAACTCATTTTGAACTATCAACTTGTAGCAAGGAGTAGAATTACTTGTAAAATTTATCGCACACTATATTTATGAGTTGTCACTTAGGGATTTCTGTAATTCCACACTTTGATTTGCTATGTCTGACGACTAAAGGAAAGGTGAGAGAGGACAAAAAAAGGTGGGAGTGGTTAAATTATGAACATGAGTGAGAACACAGTGGAATGAACTTTCTAATAAGGGGCATATTTAGAATTAAATGATAAATGATATTCAAAATTAAATGGCAAACAATCAATAAAATGGTGGCGGGCGATATTTATTACTAAAAATTGGGAATGATTTTTTACGAGGAGGGGTAAGTGGTAAATAATAATGAGTGAGGGTGGGGGGGTAGGGTGGGGTGCGCAATTCATATGTCACTGCCACGTTGCAAAAGTTGTTTTGAAAAAACAACTTTTTTCACACCTCCCTCTTCATTAAATGTCGAGCAAGCGGGGGGGCCACATAAGAGAACAAGAGTCGTCAATAACCAAAGTGTTAATGGCCACCAATAGAAAATGAACGATAGTTAGGGTGTGGCGATTTGACATTTTATTAATTAAAATAAAACAAAATAATATATTGTGGCATTATATATTTGTGCACAAACTATTACAAAGTGCAATAAAAATAATTTTTTTTTTTTGTTTAATCAAAATTTTGAAATTTTCAATGTAACAAGAAAATGTTACAACTCCCCAAGTGTTGGTGTAGTGTTGGGTGGCAGAAACACCTCTTTAGCTGCTCACTTTCAAGCTTTGACAAGCAATATGAAATGACTTTCCAACCCCTCAATTGTTACAACATCTATTGTTACGACATTTATTGTTACAACATATGTTGTTACATGATCCGTTGTAATGGTCATTGTTTCAGTAGTTTCAATAGTAGCAGTTGTTATAGCATCAAATTTTACAGTAGCAATGGGTGCTACAGCATCAAATTCTACAACGCTTTTAGCATATTTAACATTGACATGTTGTTATGGCATCTGTTGTTACAATGCTCGATGTTACAACATTTGTTGCTACAACATCTATTTTTCAATCTATTGTTAACTATGTTTGTTCTTTTCAATATGTTTTCTTGATCCCCTAAGTGTTGTAGTGTTTGGTGACAGAAACACCTCTTTGGTTTCCCACTTTCAAGCTCTGATATTCTGCTTGAGGAAGTTGATGAATTCCTGATCATTCACTTGCTTAGGTGGAACCGCTTCTGTCCATCGCGTGAAGTAATCTATCACTGTGAGAATATAGCGATGATGCTTCGATGAGTACGGAAAAATATCATCGATGACATCCAAATGCCATTTTTGAAATCGTTCTTCTACAACGATAGGCTGCAATGGGGTGGCTGACTTCTTTCCTTGGTTGACTTACTTCTGAGAAACCATAAAATTGCGAGCGTATGCGTGAGCATCTTTGAATAATGTGGGCCAATAAAATTCGGCCCACATGACTTTTTATGTTGTAGTGTCACCCTCAAAGTGTCCTTTGACTGGTCCATCATGGAGATCATGCAACACTTTTTCTATATCATGTACTTCCAAGCATTTGAGTAATACTTTGTTATGGTACTTTTTGAAAAGCACCCCATGCACTAACTGGTGAGATAATTCTTTCAACATGATTGCCCTCTTCTGTCGTGCAGATAAGTGAGAGGTAAAAGTGCCATACTCAAGATACTGGTGCACATCTGCATACTAAGAGTTTGAGATAGTAGTGGGGTGGCTCACTCAACATTGTACATCTCGATTTCCTGCTCCCAGCCAGATGGATCATCTTCTATTGCATTCACCGCTTCTACTATTAACCAATATAGATCATGGCCCTTAATAGTGTGAATTGGCTTGAATTATAAATCATACTCTTGTAAACCAATCATCCAATATGCTCTTATCTCACCCATCTCTAGTTTCACAAACAACGATTTGACTATTAGGTGCGGAACAAAGATAATACAATGATTTTTCAAAAGATAGGGTCGGAAGTGCTTCACCGCCTTGTAGACTGCATACGCTTGTTTATCGATGGTGGGATAGTTAAGTTCAGGTCCTTGTAGGCTAGTACTCATAAAATATATAGGCCGCTCATTATTCTAATCATCATTTTGTGTAAGCACGACGAAAAGAGAAGTATCAGAAGTAAAGGTGTAGAGCAGAAAATATTTGTTGAAATTTATTATTTGGGCTATACAAGGGTGGTGCTTCTATGATAGCTTGCTTAATACGAGAAAATGCATCTTTTTAGCTTTTGTCCCACTTGTAAATTGCATCCTTCCTCACCATCTCCTCCATAGGTTTCACAATCTGAGTGTAACCATATATGAACTTAGGAAGGACTCCATAGCTTTCTTGTTCATTGGGAAGGGAATCTGTGTGATATCCTCGACCCTTTCATGGTCTACTTTAATACCACTCTTCGCTATGATATTGCCCAAGAGGTTTCCCTTGGACACTGCAAAAATGATCTTCTTGGGATTAAGAGATGTTATGAAACCAACTCACAAAATAGAAGAAGAGATAGATCAATGACTTCAAAATAAGCCTCTTTGGGGGGGTAACCTCCTTTACGTTACACAAATGAACAATTCTTCGATGATACAAATGACAAAACTTCATTTCTATATATAGGAGTCTAAGGGGTCACAATATAATCAAAGTCAACATAAAAATAATAATGTAAGGGCACAACAATAACAATAGTGGGCTTCTATGGGGCACAATAATAACAATATGGGGACTACATGGGCACAAAAATACAATAAGGGGGTTGCACTAATAACAATAAGGGGCTACACTAGTAGTATAGGGACCTAAATAGAGATATCCTGTATTTTCCACATTGCTCAAAAATTTGTTTCAAGTGGTGTAGATGGTTGGACCTCTTCTTTGAAAATGTCGTGACATCGTCAAGATACACCACCACGCTCTGACCAATCAATCTGTGAAATGTGATTTCCATCACACGTTGAAAAGTTGCAGTAGAATTAACTAGCCCAAAAGGCATTATTTTGAATGCGGACTTGCCCCACTTCGTTCGAAAAGTAGTTTTAAGTTTATCAAGCTCTAAGACCAAAATCTGGTTGTAGCTAGAATATCTGTCAGTCAAGAAAATATTTCTGACCCTAATATTGTCTATAATATCTATTCCATTGACGACACAGGGTAATTCTCCTTGCCTGAGGTGCGGTTGAAATTTCAGAAATCTATGCACAAGTGTATTTCCTTGAACTTCTTCCTTACGGGGACGAGATTTTACACCCATGTTTAATACTGCACCTTATAAATGATCTAAGCATCCAACAACTTCCTTAACTCCTTCTAAATCAAGGGCTCAAGCGTCGGATGGAAATTTTGCAACTTCTGTTGAAAAGGCTTGGCCCATTATTTTATTGTGAAAAGATGTTGGATTATTCACGTGTCATAAATTTTGAGCTCATCGTATGTCCACGAGAAAACATCTCAGTACAGCTTGAATAAGCGGATGAAGGCTTGTCACTCTTGTGGTGTGTAGCAAGTACCAAGATTAACAAAATGTTGACAGTGTTGGACCCGCCAACATTTAGGGGATCTCCCTGGTATGAAGTCCCAACTAGACCTCAGACAGTTTCGTGTAGGAGTCCCATCCGGTACGATGGCTCGCTTGCCATTATCTTACATATTTTCCTTAGCTCTTGTTGTTCAACACATGAGAGGGTTATGCTTGTAACTTCAAGAAAGAGAGGTGAGTGTACCTGGTGAGTGCTTAAGGTAACTCTATGTCTAGGTTCTCTTATTGTCAAATTGGAGAGGTAAAGTGAGCCTCTTGATGAGAGGGAATAGTCTCAACCCAGGGAGAAACACACACAAACAACAACAAGAGTTTGTCTAGCATCCAATGGAATAGTCCACAGTGGATGTGGCAGTCATGAAAACCAAATTTTAAGGGAAAACATGTACACCATCTAGCGAAATAGTCCAAACAGGGGTGATGGTCGATAAAACCAAGAAAACACAAAGATGGTTTGTCTAATGTCCGACGGAGTAGTCCACACAGATAGGAAAACAATGATAAACAATACAACACATCTTCAACACTATGAGTACTAAAATAACCGAATTATTTCAACTATCTTAGTACAGGTTAAGCAAACATGCATTACAAATGTTTAAAGAATAGTCTTACAAACAGATACAAAACATGCGTGAAAACATGTTGGCTTGAGACAGACTTCTACATTAGGAAAAAGATCTAAGACACATATGTACACCATACATCACTAGTCCTAATAGTGGGGCATTAGAGCCACTCCTCGCTCCTCAAAGAACAGACTACAAGCTCTCAAGGTTGTGTGGGAGGAGACAAGGTGAAAAGTCCTTTGCTCATACAATGAGGGGGTATATATAGCCAAGGGGGTATAACTGACCCTTTTCACTCTTCGACTTCCATCTTGACTATTTGACTTCCTATGACTTTTCAACTTTACATGACTCTTCGACTTCATTTGTGGGTCTCTTGGACTTCCACTTTACTTTACATTGATTAGATGTGGTCGAGACAACTCATGACACAAGTCGACATGACACTACTGACATGTACTGGCTGACTATGGTGTCTGTGTCGAGCTCCTATGCTACTGAGTGATGGTATGCTCTCGGTGTAATATGTCTTCACCTCCGCATGGAAAAGTGCACGGGGTCTCCGATGGTCTTGGTCTTTGCTTGATGGTGCATGTGAATGTGTCCCCTGCGCTCGTTTGTTCGATGTGCTTCATGTGTTCGTTCTACTGCGAGCAAGTATTCTAGCATGCACCTTTTTTCCATCTCGTTCATCTTCGCACCATGTTTCATCAATGTACCCGTTCCTACAATCATTCATGGCGAGACGAAATCAAATCCAAAAATCTCATAGTCTAACATGATGCATTGTTTTCTGTTTGGTGTAGGTGACCAGGAGAGGGACAACGCACTAAAATTGCGCAAAGCATAGCTCATGATGGGATGCGAGGCTCCAGAGCACTGTCAAGAAAAACTGCAAAAATGTCACTAGGAGGCAGATTTGTGCAATTCGGGACAGCGGTGACAACTGTGGGGGAAAACCCAACTGGAAAGTAGAATTATGCAATTTTTGGGACGAAGGCCAGACAGGGTGTCAGAGAGTTGCTTGGCCAATATGTGCAATTTTCAAGGGGAACATTGGACAGGTAATCTAGCTACGATCTACACAATTTCTTCGGGGAAGATAATGCGAGCAGTAGGAGGCATTGGCAAAAAAATATATGCAGTTTTTCAGAGGAGGACAAGATCGGGATGTGGGAGTTGCTGGTCAAAATTGTGCAATCCTGGGAGCCAGTCTGGGCCCAGACAATTCTTCACAATTTCTGGGTTGATTATAGAGCGGGGAAGAAGGGTTAGTGATAGCCAGTTCTGCACAATTTTCTGGGTGAGAGTAGAGCAGGTCAACAGGGAAGCCTGCCTGATAGTTCTATGCAGTTCTCGCGCCAGTAGAAAAAAGGGGAAGAAGGGTCGGTGGAGGACAGCTCTACGCAATTCTTAGGTTGGTTGTTGATCAAGTGCTAAAAAAATAGCTCAAATTTCAAAGTTGTTAGACTAATGTAGAACCTAGACGACTGCATAGTGCTCGCCATCCTAAATCTGGTGCAACTTGTTTCGCGCAAAATGGACTCTGTATGACTACAGAAACGAGTTTTGTTCACTTTCCCAAACAGGCAAATTAAAAAAAAAAAACAACCGAGTCAGAAGTTCATAGTGCTGAAGTAGCGCTGACTGGGCAAGGTATGTGGATGTTGACTTGGTCAATGGGCTCCTTGATGAAATATATCATGCTAAGAGGCACATTTGTAATGGTCAGATTTTAGTGGTTTTGATTGGCTGAAGGAGTGGCCAACCACGCGCTGACGCGTGTCCCAGCCCGGGAGGCCACCAAAATTTTGTTTGAAGTCCAGGTAGAGGCAGCGGGTGTCGAACCCATGACCTCCCAAGACACAACAAATCCAACTACCATTGCACCATGTGCCATGTTTCTTAACCATATGGATTGCGTGTTCTTTATAAAGTTTAATGTCATGGAGTTTGGAGGTTGGGCCAGCCCGTGGGGGCTAGCCTGTGGACTTAACTTCCCATGTGAACACCGTTATCTAAGTCGCCAACAATTATGTGACCGCCGAAGGAAAGGGGTCAGTGCCAAGGGCTAGCAATGGGCGCATGGCCCTCCATATGACCATAATTTCCACATTTTTAGGCCTCGACGACAAATTTATCCACCCAACAAATCTGCCCTGATTCCGGCAGATTTGGCGGTGAGTTATCGAGAATTAAGGCAAAAATGAGGGTTTGGTGCCAGATTTTGGGCAATTTGTGGACCGAATAGTGGAGAAACTAGGAGAGGTCATAACTTCTCCTGTTTTCAACCAAATTTGGAGAAAAAAGAGGCTAGATGGCCATTTTTTGACTTTATGGACTCATTGGAACAAGTTGCAGAAGAATTTGAGCATTGTAAACACATATTTTTACACATTTGAGTATAATAGAGAGGCCCAAGCCATTGGAAGTTGGACCAAGGAGACGTAGCCCATAAAGGATGAACTCCTTCATCATATTCCTTGTTGTGATGTGTTGTTGGTGATGTTTTGTACATTTATATGCTAATGTTAAGTTTCTTATTTATGTTAAATTGCTCATAAAATTAACATAAAAACTCATTTTCACTTGCAATAAACTCATGAATCCTTAAGCACATGAATAACATTTTGTTTATAATCTGAGGAGGATCTTTGCTTAGAAAAACTAATATTCCTCATCAAATCATTTTGGTATCAAAGCACTAGGTTTGCTTTGTGCAAGAAGGATTTAACTATTTTCAAGTTTATGTCATGCTTACAAGGTTAAAATTCAAAAGAGGAGGAGGGAAGTTGGTTGAAATCCTTGAAGTTGGGTCAAGGGGAAGGAAGGCAAGTTTGCCACAATATCCAACACCAGTTCTTCCTCAAGTTGCAATTAAGACTCTAGTGGGCATGTCTCATGAAGGAGAACCTACAAATATGACAAAATATGAGAAGGTCTTTAATAATGCTTTCTTTGATATGACAGAGATGGTGAAGGTCCTATATGAAGAGAGGAATACCAGACTGCGGGGTGAAAGCTTCAAACCTCCCAAAGGAGAAGGTTCTTCAGGAGGAGGTAATGGAAATGGAGGTAAACGTCCACCCTCTCCACCATCTTCTCCATCTTCTTCTTCAAATGCATCTTCACCCTCTTGCATTAACACAACCCTTACTCATACTCATCAACATACCTCAAAAGGAATTGGTAAATCACCCTTATTAAAACTTGATGTTAAATTTAAATTGCCCATGTATAATGGTGAAGTGAGCGTGAGAAGCTTGTTAATTGGATTTGTCAGCTGGAGGTCTATTGCAGAATTCAAAATCTCCAAGAGGATGACATAATGATTCAGTTAGCTTCCTTGAGAATGGAGGGTGCTCACTAGTATGGTGGGAATCAAAGACACAAGAGGAGATAAAAAAACTAAAAAACATGGTAAGATCTCAATTTCTTGGTCTGATTTCATTGTTGCAATTAAAATACAATTCTACCCTATAGCTTATATGCAGAAAACCATGATGAATTGGCAGAACTTTAGACAACTTAAAGGTCAAAATGTGCAAGATTACACCCAAGAATTCAGAAAAAGGTCTCTAATGTTACGCGTAGATTTGCAATCACAAGACACGTTGTTGAAGTATGTAGGGGGTTTACACAGTTACCTTAGGCATACTATCTCAATGTTTAATCCCAATGATATAGATGATGTGTGTGTGCAAGCCACTCATCTTGAGGCAAGATGGAAAAAACACTCTAGAAGAGGGTAGTGAAAAGCCATTTAAGAGTAAAGCAAAAGAAAAGGGTTTCAAAGGAAAGGAAAAGAAAAATTCATCTATCAAGAAGGAAGGAGAGAAATTAACATGCAAACATTGTTCCAAAGAGGGTCACGATTAAGCTCATTGTTGTAAGCCTCATCTCGAAATGAAACCAAAGAAATTCAACAACAAGGGAAAACAAAAGACAACTGCAACCACTCAACATGATTTGCGATTCGATTTGGGTGATGAAACTAAAATTACATCCATGGGTATGAAAGGAAAAGAATCCATTGCTAGCACTAGTACTTCAAATTCACACAATGAAAATCCAAATGAAAAGAAGAGGATAGAACTTTTTCACATAAGGGTGATATCAAGACATAGAAAAATTGATACACTTTTCGACGGTGTCTCTCAAGCCAATCTTATCTCTGGAAATATTGTCAAATTTTTAAAGTTGGAAACCATTCCACATCATAAACCATATCCACTTGGATGGGTGTGTGACAGTGAACAATTTCAGGTAACTAGAAAGTGTAAACTGAAATTTGCCATTACTGCAAATTTCATAGATGAAGTGGAGCTTGATGTTGTGCCATTAGACATATGTGGTATAGTTTTGGGAAGCCCGTATATCTATGACAGAAAAGCTATATTCCATAGACATGAAAACAAATACTATTTGTTCAAATATGAAGTAGAATACATTGTGAGAGCTCATAGCAAGAAACTATATCTTTCACTTGTTAATGCGGGGCAGATGAAACGATTAGTGAATTCAAGCAAGAATTTTGTGCTTATAATGATCAAACCCAATAATGATGTTGATAATGAAGCTTTTAAAGGTTGTGATTCAAAATTGAAATCTGAATTGGTTGATGTAGTTAACCAATATGATGAGATGTTTCAGGAACCAAAAGGATTACCTCCCAAGAGAGGAATCTAACATGAGATACAATTGCAGCAAGATTGTCCTCTTCCTAACATTGGCATATACAGGATGTCAATGATGGAAAGTGCAAAAATTAAAAGGAAAATTCAAGAGTTGTTGGATAAAAGGATCATCAGACCATCTTCATTGCCATGTGGTTCACCTATTGTTTTGGTGCCAAAGAAGGATGGAACATGGCGCATGTGTGTGGACTTCCATGCATTGAACAATATTACGATAAAGAACCGTTACCGACTGCCTAGAATAGATTATTTACTTGATCAATTGAAAGATGCAAAGTATTTTACTAAGTTGGACTTAAGGAGTGGCTATTATCAAATTAGAATAGTTGAAGGATACATTTGGAAGACAACATTCAAAACAAAACAAGGTTTACTTGAATGGCTAGTTATGCCTTTTGGTTTATGTAATGCTCCTGCTACATTAATGTGTGTGATGAATGATTTGTTGAGGCCATTTCTTGATGAGTTTGTTATAGTATACTTAGATGACATCTTAATTTTTAGTAAATATCGTGATGAACATCTCATGCATGTGAGAAAAGTACTTAATGTCTGTTGTAGAGGCTACAACCACCCTCCAAAATTTTTCCTTAACTTCCTTTTGGAGCCTCCCTACCAACCTTTCATAGCACCTTGTCTTGCTTCGTCAAGCACACAAGCTTCAGTTTTTTCTCGCACAAAGACAGCCTTTTGATCAAAGCTTGATGCATTCCCCTAACAGGTTGTTCATCCGGACTTGGTCCAGTTGAAGGCTAAGCAACTCCCCCAAGAAATTGCACAATTCTGGAGGGAAACTAGCCTTCCCTCCAGAAATTGTGCAATTCTGTCTGGCAGCCTGATGGGCTCTAGAATTGCACAATTCTGCCAATCAGGCTTCATCCAGAAAATTGTGCAATTCTTCCCAACAGGGCTACTCAGCACAAGAATTGCAAAATCCTGGGCAACAGTCAGTTTCTCTGCCCAGAAATTGCGCAAATCTCTTGAGCATTCAACCCATCTCCCATCCAGAAATGCGCATTTTCTCCCAGCAGTTGAGTAGCCTCTTGCATGTGCAGTTGGGTTGACCAGTTCCACCCAGGACGAAGGAAACTTGACTTGCAGGAATGGCTTGCTTTCTCTGTTAGAAAATTATATATTACAGAGCAATGGAACACATAAAATATTGCAGAAATATAAACACAGAAAATGCATAAAAAAATAGAGACACAGATATACGTGGTTCACCTAATTTGGGCTACGTCCATGGAAAAACAACCAGTTCTTCCTTTTATATTATCCAACAAACTGAAGAGATACAACCTACAGCAGATCTGTTGTAACACCCTCTTCACTTTTAATCTCCTCTCTCTTTCTCACTCAGAATACAGATCTACATAGATGCAATACAATTCCCTCATATATGGTGAGGGGTTTCCTTCTAGGGCAAAAAACCCTAAATTAAACATAACTTCTACTATCAGATCTTCGCCTAATGATCGGCCCAGATTGACTAGAAATTACTATACTTTTACAAGGCAATTTTACATATATTCTTAGCTTCGACGGCACTACCCCCGAAACCACCTGCCGGGAGGGTCCTCAAAGGTCGCAGCGGCCCCCCCTTGGACCCCCCCTGCAGCGAATATTCTACGGGCGGCGTTGCCACCCCATTTTGAACTGGGGTCCAATGTGGCAATACCTTTGAATACATAATATAATCAAGCTCCACACCCAACAATGTCCCACTTGGAGACTGATTATAGCAACTCTACCGCTGCATCATTTGTTGGACAATGACTCCTCTTTGGACCTGGTTGTTTCTCATCTTCTTCATCATACTTGAAGACCAATTGAAACTGAGCATATTCTTAGTTTCTCCCTGGTTACAATTTTTGTTAGCATATCTACAGGATTCTAGCTAGTGTGTATCTTTTCCTGCTTCAACTCTCCATCTTCCAACACTGATCGTATGAAATGGTACTTGAGTTGTATGTGTTTAGTCCTAGAATGAAATGTTGAGTTCTTTGCAAGATGAATGGCACTTTGACTATCACTGTATAACGTGCCCATATCATGCTCCTTACCCAATTCACCTATAAACCTTTGTAACCAAATCATTTTCTTACTAGCCTCTGTAGCAGCAACATACTCTGCTTCTGTTGTTGAAAGTGAAACAACACTTTGGATTTTTGAAACCTAACTGAAAGCTGTTCCACCTACAGTAAATACATATCTTGTAGTGCTCCTCCTGTTATCTCTGTCACCTACCATATCTGCATCAACATATCCCTGTAGAGAAATGTTTGAACCACCAAAGCATAATTCTTGATTTGTGGCACCTTTCAAATATTTGAGAATCCATTTCACTGCCATCCAATGTTCCTTTCCTAAATTGTTCATGTACCTGCTTACAACTCCCACTGCATGTGCAATATCAAGCCTTGTGCAGACCATTACATACATTAAGCTTCCAACCGTTGATGCATATGGAACTTTAGACATATAATCCATGTCTTCTTGGGCCTTTGGGCACATTTCCTTACTAAGTTTAAAATGGCTAGCAAAAGGTGTCCTAACTGGTTTTGCATTGTGCATATTAAATCTTTTCAACACCTTTTATATGTACTCATTCTGAGACAATGCTAGTTTGCGATTTTTCTTGTTTCTAGTTATTTTCATACCAAGGATTTGTTTTGCAGCTCCCAAATCCTTCATTGCAAATGAATTTGCCAATTTTCTTTTGAGCACATT
>APFE030602371.1:299638-330013 GCA_000404065.3 Pinus taeda | reverse complement strand
TCTGGAACATGCCTTACCTCCTTTAGTAGCCATTGGTTTCCATTCTGCTGTTTTACAAGAACCTTACCCATTCCAACAATTTTACAGGGTTTATCATCACCCAATCGAACTTGTCCAAAATCTTCTTGAACATAGTCATGAAAGTATTTCTTATCAGGGGTGGCATGGAATGAGGCCCCTGAATCTACCACCCAGGAATCAGTAATATTTTTGAAAGAAAGAATGAAAGCATCTTGTAACACCTCATCTTTCACATTTGCTTCATGATTGTTTTCTTGTTGTGCATCTCCTTCTTTTCACTTCCAAGATCTACAGTCTTTCTTTAGGTGTCCTTTCTTTCTGCATTTCTAGCACACTATCCCCGATCTAGACTTGGATCTACCTTTCCTTGATTTACTGCGATATCCTGAGCTCTTTCCTGTTTCCATTTTTCTTCCCCTAGACTCTGCACTCAAAGCATTACCTGGTGTCTCACCAGAGCTTTTTCGTCGCATTTCCTCGCTAAGGATAGCACCGACAACATCATTAAACTTTAAAGTACTAGATCCAGAAACAGAGTTACTAATGGCCATTACTAAACCATTACAACTTTCTGGTAATGAGCACAAGAATAACAGAGCTCTAACTTCATCATCAAAGTTTACCCCTACAGAACTTAACTGACTTGTAACAGTATTAAAATCATTTAAATGGTTTGCAACAGATTCACCTTCCGACATCTTCGTATTAAATAAACGCTTCATAAGAAATACCTTATTTGAGGCCGAGGGTTTTTCATATAGTTTTGCCAATGCCTTAATCAAACCCTCCGTCTTTGTTTCCTTCGAAATGTTGAAGGCGACCGACACTGCGAGGCACAACCGTATTGTTCCGAGTGCCTTTCTATCGAGAAGGTTCCATTCTTCATCTCTCATACCCGTTGGCATCTTTGCTTTTTTTCCCAATGGTAGGTACATATCTTTCTGATACAGATAATCTTCCATATACATCTTCCATAGCGATAAGTTTTGGCCGTTAAATTTCTCAACCCTAAACTTACCATCTTCCGCCATTGCTCCCACTCGAACCAGGAACCCTTCTTTCCTGCGAGTTTATCAGCCAAATAGACCTTCAGCTCTGATACTAGTTGTTAGAAACTTATATATTACGGAGCAATGGAACACATAAAATATTTCAGAAATATAAACATAGAAAACGCATAAAACAAGAGAGACATAGATATACGTGGTTCACCCAGTTTGGGCTACGTCCATGGAGAAACAACCTGTCCTTCCTTTTATATTATCCAGCAAACTGAAGAGATACAACCTACAGAAGATCCGCTGTAACACCCTCTTTCTCTCAATCTCCTCTCTCTTTCTCACTCAGAATACAGATCTACATAGACGCAATACAATTCCTTCATATATAGTGAGGGGTTGCCTTCTAGGGCAAAAAACCCTAAATTAAACATAACTTCTACTATCAGATCTTCGCCTAATGAACGGCCCAGATTGACTAGAAATTACTATACTTTTACAAGGAAATTTTACATCTATTCTTAGCTTTGGGGGCGCTGCCCTCGAAACCCCCCGCCAGGGGGGGCTCCCCAAAGGTCGCAGCCGCCCCCCCTGGACCCCCCCTGCAGCGAATATTTTACGGGCGACGTTGCCGCCCCATTTCGAACTGGGGTCCAATGTGGTGATACCTTTGAATACATAAGATAATCAAGCTCCACACCCAACATTCTCCTTGAATAGAAAAGGGAAAAATGCAAAAAGCATCCCATGATTCAGGTTGTTATTTTTAGCAGCCAAAGGTTACATGCAAAATCGTTTTAGAAACTTTCCTCCAAGTGTCGCTTTTTCCTAGATTTGTGGTATGTGCATCATGAGCTCAAACTTATTTATTCAACACATTAGAGCTCATTCTTTCACATCGATCTTGGAGATCTAACATCCCACAGCACATCCAGGACTCTTTGACATATCCAGCTCAGTTATTCACGGGTAAGTGGTCTGAACTTGTCTTTTTAAGCATTTCTGTTGCTTTTTGTGTTTTCGCTTGTGTCAGTATTATTTGCTTGATTTCTTTGAATGCTTGTTGTCATTTACATGCATACTAGCTTGTACTAGCACCATTTCAGTTTGCATTGCTATCTCACTATTGTCACATGCATGAAAATGTTTTGCACGAACGGTCACCAATTCGGCGACTCGCTTCACCCACATGCATGTTGATATGTTTACTGAATCTTTCATTCAATGTTTGCATGCACGATCAATCACTTCTGATTTCACTTAGTGTCACCATGCATTCACTTTCATATTTTCTTTCAGTTGCCCGTTGGAAAGTCTGCCCAGCCTTGGCTCGGACTCTGCCTCACCGAGACAACATTGCATAATCCGAGGAAGGAAGGCTCTATCTTCCTCTCCAGATATGTTCGTTTATGCCTAGGCACTATCCTCCAAGACTGCTTTGCACATTTTTGAGGGACAGTGGCTATTGGCCCAGAAAATTGCGCAATGCAGTCCGTAAGCCTGTAATCATTGCCAGTTGGAATTGCTCATTACACAATCCCAACAGTCAGCAGTTAGCCTGGATTGCACATTGCGCAAATCCAGAAGCTAGTATTGCCTCCTAGATAGCCCAGACTACCTTTTGCATAGTTATGGTAGCTAGTCACCTAGCCTCCAAGAAGAAATTGTGCAATCTTTGCCTATCATTCCCCAGGTATGTGTTATGTCATTCCTCGAATTAGCTTTGGTTTTGCTAATAGATTTCTTACCATGCATGTCACTTTGTCTCCAGATCTTTCAGGTATTAATCTGCCTATTAGTAGTACAAGATCAATGGCCTCCAAGAGAGCAAGATCAAAGGACACTAACGGAAGTGCAATTGAAGTAGCAATTGAACAGGTGGCTGCATGTCTACCGATCTATGAAGATACCAAGTTGTTTCTAGACAAGGACATCAAGCTAAAATGGCAAGAGGTCAATGAAGCATTTGCAGACACTTTCAGGGAAGATCTTGAAGACCGCCAGGTGTATGTGAACATTCACAAATCCGGATCGTATTAGATTGCATGCAGACACCTTGCCTTCCCATGCACAGACATGATACACTGGATCGTCTCGCACACTAATCCTGAGACGATGACTTTGAGTAGCGTCAGTGAGACGAAGATTGAAACCTTCTAGGTACTGGATTATGATGAGATGTATAAGATGTCAGAGCCCGTGACTATCATGGAGACTCCCTTCATCTTACCTAGCAGCAGTGCCAACTCCAGAGACATTCTTAAGAACCGAGTAAAGGAGTCAGCTAGATTCAGGGTGACACCCAACCAGATCTATAAGATGAAGATACTGGGAAAGGTGTATCAATACTTGGTCATATTTTCATGTCGACTGTATGGCCAAGAAAGCACGGAAACCTTCCCACAGAGTTGGGTGATCGCACTGGACCAATTGGCCAGATAGGGAAAACCATGTAACTGGTCAGTCATGTTGGCTCATCAGCTGAAGGAATAGGTAATGAAGGCTCAACAGTCGCCCAGAGGTATGAAAGTAGAGATCTACATGTTTGCCAACCTCTTAGATGCAATCTAGGCCCAACAGGATTTCTCGGGCTTGGAGTGGGTATGGTCACAGGCAAAGACTGTTGTGAACACATATTGTAAATTGTTGTCTGAATGCGGCTTCAGAGGAGTTATCACATGGCTATCTCATCATTTTTTCACCCCAATTTACAAGATGATATTCGAACATGATCCACCCTGCATGTCGAGTTTAGCAATGGAGGCACTGATAGACATTGCTGATTGGTATGCCTCACTGTCTGACACCTTCATACGAATGTTTAGCGTGGAGAAGCCTCCGCATGTTCTACCGAAGTTCACCTTGGACATACTCATCATGTAGGAAGTAGCATATCACATCTTGGTAGGATTAATAGCTAGACTGCACCAGAAGAAGAAGGCCCCTTGGCCTGGTCTTCCATTGCAAATTGGGTTATATGAGATCCGGAGTTTCAAGAAAGAGGATGTTGAAGCAGAACAGATGAAGAAGTGGCCATTCGACCTCTGAAATTACAATCTGTATGACCCACATTGTATTGTGAAATATCAATGCACGAGAGTACAGTTCAACTAGATCCACAAGGCATCGAGGTGGACCGATGGAGATATTTCTATAGTTTCTCCAGACCCAATGAACAGGTCGACTTCATTGTGGAGTGGTTAGCAAAGCAATAAGAAAAAACATCCCAGAGAGCACCCACACTAGCAGCAGTAACAGTAGAGGCAAGCATACCAGTGCACGACAAGGGCAAGAGGAAGATTGTTAACCGCATTAAAGGAGAGAAAAGATGCAAGTTCCGAGCAGATCCACTGGTAGAGAAAGAAGTTATGGCTATAGAGGCAAAGAGGCAATAGCGCAACAAGCGAATCGGGCAAAGGTAGAGGGAGAAGAGAAGAATGGAGGAAACAGAGAAGGAGTTATATGAGCTGAAGGAGCAAATCAGGAAGGAACTAGAGCTGCGCAAACATAAGAGGGAAGCACAACAGCAATAGGTACAACAGGGGGTGAAACATGTGAAAACAGATGAAATAGCGCCCGTACAGGTAATGGATTCATCAGAACAACTAGCATCAGGCAGACAGGGTGAACCATCGTAGGAGCAGGACTTCGCTCATGAGATAGAGCAAGCACTTCAATAGTTGGATACGGATATGGAGCAACGGGAATTGGAACAGGACATCAACCTTATACCTCACTACCAAGAGGTCAATTTACCTACTTCACCACATCTAGATGATGAGCAAGTATCAAGTGACAGAGGAGGCACTGACATCCTTGGAGATCAGTTGGAAGGAGAGACGCACAACATCTCATTTGACAAGTCTCAACATAGAGTTGTGCAGTCTCGTAGAGTGTCGACTCTAGATGATCATACATCTCTTGCACAAGTTAAGGAACAAGTGATCATGACTGACATGCGCAAACATCAAGCAGCCTTGGCCGACGCAACCAGAGTGTATGCCAAATCCATTAGCTCAAGTTTTCACTTTATGATAGTTAAAAATGAACAAATGGATAAGGAACTTTAGACAACCAAGTAAGGAGGAGAGTTTGTGACAGTGTCCGCCCGAGTTGAATTGAAGAAGACAATACTAGATGAAGTGTTGTCCCTTGACACAGTTATGCGAGTGTTGTAATCCAAGTTTGGTACCGTGCATAAGGCAGATGTCCATCTCAATGGATGGCAGCAACAATGTGCTAGAAGAGCACGTATCTTGACAAACTTGCATGTTGATGTTGATTACATGCAAACATGGACGATGAGATACAAGGGAGCCCCGCTTCACTTGCCTAAGATGATGAAGGCCAGTGTGATCAAGTTGAAGGCACGTATCTGGAGTCAGATCTGGAACTATGAAGAGCTCATCAGTAGTAAACAGGCTTCCCATGAACGGGTATTCAAGAGTATGGATGTTGCGGTGCATGCATATGCAATCCCATCTATTGGGCCTCTCACCCAGGTGAAGACAAAGGCACAGGTTTGACTAGATCTTGACTCGTACTTTGACAAGTTGATGCACATTGTTACCAGCCCAGACTTGCCCATCAATGCAGACATCATGCACAAGTATGTTGTTGGTCCAACCGCATTGAAGACAATGATGTGCATGCTTACAGACAAGTTGGACAGAGGAGCCTGAGTAGTGTACCCGGATGCTATGGAGGCAAGAGTCACCTTGGAGCATAAGGACACCATCGCAGACTACTGATCTTGGCATCAGTATGTTACTGTTTATCAATGCGAGGATGTTGAGGAGTTGAACTTCCATGGTTGTCTAAGTCATAGTGATGTCTAGCATGGCTTGCTCAAGCCATTTCTCTCACATGGGTACATGTGCATTGTAATGTAATGTCTTGTTAAGTGTAATTCAAGTGTCAATAGTTGGATGTAACAGTCATAGAGTAGATGAAGAGTCATGAGGCTAGTTGAACTGTCACAAAGGGGAATGTCAAGGGCCACTCCACCTTTTGCTATAAATAGTCCCTCATAACTCATTGTATAGCCTTTTGGTTAGCCAAGCTTCCAACAAGACTATCATGGAGAGAGCTTGGATAGTATTGTAACAAGCCTTGGCTTCTCCACTACGCAGAGCTTGTACATCTCTTTGGAGGAGCAGGCGGTTGTGGTTGTAACATTCCGCTATCAGAACTAGTGGTTGGACATGGATGTATTGTATGACTGGAACTTACACTTCTTAATATAACAAGAGCCAGCACATTTCATGCATATGTTGTATTGTATTCTATGTTATATGGTTTACTCTAAATGATATATGTATCTGTTTACTTACACATGCATGTATAACTATTTGTGTATGTATGTATGAATCTTTCTGAAATGTGATGTTGGTTAAACCATCACTTTGGATTGCTAGCTAACTTGTCTTCCATGTTGTGATGAATCTTTGCTCGTGTGTTCCCTTCTTAACTATGTGCTATCACAGGTTTTCAAGGGGCGCACTCATCTAAAACCCCATGTGTTAGAACCTCTCATGCACCTTCCTTACCTCGCTACAACTGTCACACCCTTGCTACTAACAGAGTTATATTACTTACCTCTGTGCGAAATTGCGGTCAATCCATTACCATATGACCCACCGCTGGGACTCCTACACCAAATAATATGAGATCTAATTAGGACTTCTTACTGGGGAGATCCCATAACATGTTAGTGGGTCCAGCACCATCAACATTTCTGGCGCTAGAAAGAGGGCCAGATGACAAGTTGTGTCCTCTCATCCTATTTTGAACCTTTTCATATCTATCATGGATTATTGCACTCTTCTCCCTTCGCGATGTTTTTTGAATCATGAAGATGTCACCATCACGAGGGAGTTTTTCGATCACTTGTCCACTTACACGTATGATGGTGAACGTGAAGTGGCCTGGCCTAAGTTCTTACATGAATTTCTTTCCATGCTTCATGAGGAAGATGGATGTTCTGACGAGCAGACCAGCTTGTTGCTTACATACGCACTTCGCAAATCTCCACATCAGTGGTTGTGCAGCCTACCAGCTAACAGCATGCACTCACTTGAGCATTTATGTGATCTCATTGATGACACTTTCCATCATTTTGATCCAGAACATATTGACCAAAAACTGCTAAAACAACGGAACGCTCTGCATGAATTGCCTATGGATTTTTGGCACTGATTTAAGTATTGTCTTAAGAAATATTCTCGTCCCAAGAAGAAGTTTGAAATCAAGCTCCGCTCAGCATCCTTCCATAATGGAGCTGAGTAATCTCAGACGAAGATGGTCACTGCACAAGTGATAGTCTGTTGTCCCGTCATCAAATAGCTCCACCACTGTAGAGTGATGTGGGATATCATGCTCACACATCAGTTCAGTTGTCACATCTTCCCATCATCACTTCGCTTAATTTTCACGTAGATTTGATTGTGAGTCCATCAAGTTGTCACATGCATTTTGTTCCACAACCTCTGTCTGCGTACTCGAATAATCCTCTGGATGATATTATCTTGTGTTATTCCATTCTGGATGATACTGTCTTGTGTTCTTCCATTTCGAATCTACACTTGTTGTGAAAGAGGATCAAGCCATCGACAAGGTTGGTGTTGCACAACCAACATGCGTTTTCATTCATGAAGAGTATGACTGGGAGTTTGAGCATCAAAACTCGACGAAGGATGACTCCCTTTCATCTGAGCCTCCTTCGTTCTTCCCTGACATATTTGATGAACCTGCCATCCATGATTTCAAATGTGTATATTCATATATGGATGCACCCATTGTTGATCACTCACAGGACACACCAAATGTCAGTCCATCATCTGACAATAGAGAGAATAAGTTATTCATTGAAAATCCACCTGATTTTTCATCTGCCTTTTCCGAAAACACAGAGGATGAATTTCTTTGCTTCTCATCTACCCCTTTGTTTGATTCATCAGATCATGAGGATGCCAATGAAAACACTTATTTTTTTTATTGTGGATTTCATGATCCATTTACTTCCATATTCGATCATGATCATGATTCTATTGCGGTCGATTTTTCAAAGCCATCGGTTTATGATGATCTATCTGATGATGAAGTCAAAACACCCAAGGTTGTCGAGGCACTTCAGTCTGATTTGATGGTTATGTCAGGCCCTCGCTCTCTTGGGGTTAGTTTCACTTCTGATCAGGAAAATGTTCAATCACCCAATGCTCCTCATCATTCATATGTATGCATTGAAGATCAATCTCACACATATATCATGCTTCCTCCACTCATACTCCATGATCCTATCGCTCATGCATTGGAGGAATCTTACATTACAAGCACGCGTGCACAACGCAAGTTGTCTTTGTTTATTTTGTTTGCTTACATGTCACAGTTAAGAGTGTGCATATGCTTCAAAGTTGCATGCAGTGTCTCACAACACCATGACAAGTCCATAGACTGCTCGTCATGTACTTGCACTCACCTATGTCCTGTGGGCACTTTTAAACACGAAGTGTGGTTGTATTCATTTTTATATCTTCCTTGCTTGCTAGTTCGCACAATTGGGTTGCTCGCGGACCAATCCTTCACCAACATGGGTCAGCCAATGTGGCGGTGGCTGCATTGGAAATATCACTTCATGTGATCAAGCCCATGCACAGTTAACTTAGGAGTAGGAGTAGTGTTTGGTTTCAGTTGGTTTGCTTGCATGCTTATTTGCTTAATTGTTTTGTTTGTTTGCTTGCTTGCTTGCTTGTTTGCTTACTAGCTTTTCTTTCACTTTTCCTTCTGCTTTTGCTTTGCTTTGTTGTTTGTTAGTTTGCTTGTTTTGTTCGTAGATTATTTTTGCATGAAACCATGTATGACTCTTGAAATGAGCTTGGTAAAGTACAAGAGGCCTTGTGCAGCTACCACTACTTGGTTATCTGTCATCCTACCTCTATATGAATAACTTGTTACTTTTAGTTGATGATACATCGAATGAAAATACATATTGTTTGAAGTGAACCTTGGTGAAAACACAATGCTTGCGCGCTAACTAGTGTCACCTACCCTAGTCAATTGCTTTTGGTTTAACCCTTGTCAGCTCAGTCAAGTAGAGTAAGGTGAGGGGGGAAACCTTAACAAGCACGTCAGAGGTATTATAAACTAATTCTTTGTTGGAACAACCTCTTTTTCTCTCAATAAGTCGGGAGCCCTCTTCCGCCTCTGAAATGAATAAGTGTTATGCACAGTTATGAAAAAATGAAAAGTGAAAAAAGTTTGAAAAAATGAAAATGAATCAGGCAAAAGAAGAGAAAGGCTTCTTGTGCAAAGAGGTGATGCAAGTAACTCTGTCGGGGTACTGACCAAGCTCCCTCATAGCGGAGCCATGCTTGTGTTCCTATGTGACTTTGTCGCGGTACTGCCCAGGCTTGCTGGCAGCGGAGCAACACCAGAGATGAAACTAATACTCTAATGACTATACTACTTGTGCACCAATATGCCCCTCAACCCCAATCGAAACAACTGTGTTTCCTTGGCTTGGAATGTGTGTCAATCGACCAGGAGCTTGGTAGATGCTACATCTTACAATCAAGCTAGTGTGAAACCAGGATGAACTGAGAATTGAACAATACTTCCAGAGGTGTTAGACTTGCTTTTCATGAACAAGGTCCATTCAGAGAGCTGGAATTCTACCAGTGTGTCGCCAAGTGTTGTAGCGGCTACAACCACCCTCCAAAATTTTTCGTTAGCCTCATTTTGGAGCCTCCCTACCAACCTTTCGCAGCACCTTCTCTTGCTTCATCAAGCACACAAGCTTCAGTGTTTTTCTCGCACAAAGCCAACCTATCGATCAAAGCTTGATGCATTCCCCTCATAGGTTGTTCATCCAAACTTCGTCCAGCTCAAGGCCAAGAAACTCCCCCAAGAAATTGCATAATTCTGGAACCAACATTCTGTCCAGAAATTGCGCAATTTTCCTGGCATCCTGTTGGGCTCCAGAATTTCACAATTCTGCCAGTCAGGCTTCATCCAAAAAATTACACAATTCCTCCCAGCAGGGCTGCTAAGCCCAGGAATTGTGCAATCCTAGGTAGCAGTCAGCTGCTCTGCCCAGAAATTGCACAAATCTCCTAGGCAGTCAGCCCAGCTCCCATCCATAAATGTGCATTTTATCCCAGCAGTTGAGAAACCCCTTGCATGTGCAATTGGTTTGACTAGTTCCACCCGGGACCAAGGAGACTTGACTTGCATGCATGGCTTGCTTTCTCCTTGAATAGCAAAAGCCAACATGCAAAAAGCATCCCATGATTCAGGGAGGTATTTTTAGCAGCCGGAGGTTACATGCAAAATCGTTTTAGAAACTTTCCTCCAAGTGTCGCTTTTCCCTAGATTTGTGGCATGTGCGTCATGAGCTCAAACTTATTTATTCGACACATCAGAGCTCATTCTTTCACATCCATATTGGAGCTTTGACATCCCACAACACATCTAGGACTCTTCGACACATTTGGCTCAGTTACTCATGGGTAAGTGGTCTCAACTTGTCTTTTTCAGCATTTTTGTCGCTTTTTGTGTTTTCGCTTGTGTGAGTGTTGTTTGCTTGATTTCTTTGAACGCTTGTTGTCATTTACATGCATATTAACTTGTACTAGCATCGTTTCAGTTTTCATTGCTATCTCACTGTTGTCGCATGCATGAAACCGTTTTGCATGAACGGTCACCGATTCGGCAACTCGCTTCGCCCACATGCATGTTGATATGTTTACTGAATATTTCATTCAATGTTTGCATGCATGATCAATCACTTCTGCTTTTATTTAGCGTTTCCATGCATTCACTTTCATATTTTCTTTTAGTTGCCCATCGGTGAGTCTGGCTGGCCTTAGCCTGGACTCTGCCTCACCGAGACAACATTGCGCAATCTAGGGAAGGAAGGCTCTGTCTTCCTCTCCAGAAATGTGCATTTCTGCCTAAGCACTGTCCTCCAGGACTGCTTTGCACATTTCTGAGGGACAGCGACTATTGGCCCAAAAAATTACGCAATGTAGTCCCTAATCCTGCAGTCATTGCCAGCTGGAATTGCTCCTTGCGCAATCCCGGCTATCAGCAGTCAGCTTGGATTGCACATTGCACAAATCCCGTAGCCAGTCTTACCTCCTAGAGAGCCCAAACTTCCTTTTGCATAGTTCTGGCAGCCAGTCACGCAGCCTCTAAGAAGAAATTGTGCAATCTTTTCCTATTATTCCCCAAGTATGTGTTATGTCATTCCCCGAATTTTCTTTTGTTTCGCTGACAAGTTTCTTGCCATGCATGTCGCTTTGTCTCTAGATCCTTCAGGTATTCATTTGCCTCTTATTAGTACAGGATCAATGGCCTCCAAGAGAGCAGGATCAAAGGACACTAACAAAAGTGCAATTGGAGCAGCAGTTGGACAAGTGTTCGCATGTCTACCGATCTATGAAGATACCAAGTTGTTTCTAGACAAGGACATCAAGCTGAAATGGCAAGAGGTCAATGAAGCATTTGCAGGAACTTTCAGGGAATACCTCGAAGACCATTAGGTTTATGTGAACATTCACAAGTTTGGCTCGTAATGGATTGCATGCAAATACCCCGCATTCCCATGCGCAGACATGATACACTGGATTGTCTCGCACACTGATCCTGAGACAATGACTTTGAGCAATCAGAGGGACGAAGATTGCAACCTTCTGGGCACAGGATTATGATGAGACGTATGAGATGTCGGAGCATGTGACTATCATGGAGACTCCCTTTAGCTTACCCAGCAGCAGTGCCAACTCCATAGACATTCTTAAGAACTGGGTAAAGGAACTAGCTAGATTTAGGATGACAGCCAACCATATCTATAAGACGAAGATACTGCGGAAGGCGTATCAATACTTGGTCATATTTGCATGTCGACTGTATGGCCAAGAAAGCATGGAAACCTTCCCACAAAGCTGGGTGATCCGCTAAACCAACTGGCCAGAGGGGGAAAACCATGTAACTGGTCCGTCATGTCAACTCATAAGCTGAAGGAATGCGTAACGAAGGCTCGATAGTCACTTGGAGGTATGCAAGCAGAGATCTACATGCTCGCCTACATATTAGATGCAATCTGTGCCCAACAGGAGTTCCTGAGCTTGGAGTGGGCATGGTCACCGGTGGAGACTGTTGTGAACACATATTGTAAGTTGTTGTTCGAATGCAGCTTCAGAGGAGTTATCACATGGTTGTCCGATCATTTTGCCACCCTAGTTTACAAGATGATATTAGAATAGGATCCACCCTACATGTTGAGGGTAGCAATGGAGGCATTGATAGACATTACTGATTGGTATGCCTCACCGTCCGACACCTTCATATGAATGTTCAGCATGGAGAAGCCTCCACATGTTCTACCAAAGTTTTCCTTGGACACACTCATCATGCAGGAAGTAGCATATCACATCTTGGTAGGACTGACAGTTAGACTACAATGGAAGAAGAAGGCCCCTTGGCCCACTCTTCCGTTGCAAATTGGGTTATATGAGATCCATAGTTTCAAGCACGCAGATGTCAAAACAGAACAAATGAAGAAGTATCCATTCGATCTCTGAATTTACAATCCATATGACCCACATTGTATTGTGAAAGATCACTACAAGAGAGTACAGTTCAACTGGATCCACGGGGCATTTCATTGGGCCGAGGAGGACCCATGGAGATATTGCTACAGTTTCTCCAAACACAATGAATAGGTTGGCTTCGTTGTGGAGTGGTTATCAAAGCAACATGAAGCAACATCCCAGAGAGCACCAACACCAGTAGTAGTAGCAGTAGAGGCAAGAATACCAGTGCGTGGCAAGGGCAAGAGGAAGATTGTCGATCGCATGGAGGAAGAGAAAAGTTGCAAGTTTTGAGCAGATCCATTGGTAGAGAAAGCGTCTATGGCTATAGAGGCAAAGAGGAAACATCGCGACAAGCGAATCGCATAAAAGCAGAGGGAGAAGAGAAGAATGGACGAAACAGAGAAGGAGTTGCATGAGCTGAAGGAGCAACTCTAGAAGGAACAAGAGTTGCACAAATAGGAGAGGGAAGCGCAGCAGCAACAGGGACAACTAGGGACGCAACATGTGCAAATAGATGAAACAACGCCCATATATGTAGTGGATTCATCAAAACAGCTAGCATCAGGCAGACAAGGTGAACCATCACAGGAGCATGACTTCACTCGTGAGATAGAGCAAGCACTTCAACCGTTGGATATAGATATGGAGCAACGGGAATTGTAACAGGACATTGACCTTATGCCTCACCGCTAAGAGGTCGAGTTACCTACTTCATCACGTCCAGATGATGAGAAAGTCTCAAGTGACCGAGGAGGCACTGAGATGCTTAGAGATCAACCGGAAGGAGAGATGCACAACATCTCATTTGATGAGTCTCAACATAGAGTTGTGCAGTCTTGTAGAGTGTCAACTCCGGATGATCATACATCTCCTATGAAATTTGAGGAATGAGTGATCATGTCTAACGTGCGCAAACATCAAACAGCCTTAGCCAATGCAACCAAAGTGTATGTCGAAGCCACTAGCTCAAGTGTTCGCTTTCTGACAGCTGAAAATGAGTGAATGGCTAAGGAACTTTAGATGGCCAAGCAAGGAGGAGAGTTGGCGACAACGTCTGCCCGAGATGAGCTGAAGAAGGCAATACTAGATAAGCGTTGTCCCTTGACATAGTTATGCAAGCATTGTACTCCGAGTTCGGTACTGTGCATAAGGCAGTCCTCCATCTCAACGGATGGCAGCAATGATGTGCCAAAAGAGCACGTACCTTAACGAACTTGCATGCTACTGTGATTACATGCAAACATGGACGATGAGATACAAGGGAGCACCGCTCCACTTGCCTAAGATAATGAAGGCCAGTGTGGTCGAGCTGAAGGCACATATCCAGAGTTAGATCCGGAACTATGAAGAGCTCCCGCAACTCATCACTAGTATACAGGCTTCCCATGCACGTGTATTCAAGAGTATGGATGTTGTGGTGCATGCACATGTGATCCCATCTATTGGGACTCTCACCTAGGTGAAGACAAAGGCACAGGTTCGACTAGAGCTTGACTCATACTTTGACAAGTTGATGCGCATTTCTACCAGCCTAGACTTGCCCATCAATGCAAACATCATGCACAAGTATGTTGTTTGTCCAGTCACATTGAAGACAATGATGTGCATGCTTACTAACGTGTTGGATAGAGGAGCCCAAGCAGTGTACCCAGACGTTATGGAGCCAAGAGTCAGGTTCCAGAAAGATGTCACCTTGGAGCACACAGACACCATCGCGGACTACCGATCTTGGCATTAGCATGTTACTGTTGATCAGCATGAGGATGTTGAGGAGTTGGACTTCCATGGTTGTCTACGTCATAGTTATGTCTAGCATGGCTTTCTCAAGCCATTTCTCTCACATGGGTACATGTGCATTATAATTTAATGTCTTGTCAAGTGTCAATAGTTAGATGTAACAATCATAGAGTAGATGAAGAGTCATGAGGGTAGTTGAACTGTCACAAAGGGGAATGTCAAGGGCCACCCCACCCTTTGCTATAAACAGCCCCTCATAACTCATTGTATAGGCTTTTGGTCAGCCAATCTTCCGATAAGACTATCTTGGAGAGAGCTTGGATAGAATTGTAACGAGCCTTGGCTTATCCACTGCATAGAACTTGTACATCTCTTTGGAGGAGCAGGCAATTGTGGCTGTAATGTTTCGCTATTGGAACTAGTGGTTGGACATGGATGTATTTATGACTGGAACTTACACTTCTTAATATAATAAGAGCCAACACATTTCATGCATATGTTGTATTATATTTTATGCTATCTGGTTTACTCTAAATTATATATGTATCTGTTTACTTACACATGCATGTATAGCTATCTGTGTATGTACATATGAATCTTTCTGAAATGGGTTGTTGGTTTAACCATTCCTTTGGATTGCTAGCTAACTTTCCTTCCATGTTGTGATGCATCTTTTCTCATGTGTTCCCTTATTAACTACATGCTATCACAAGTTTCCAAGGAGCACAGTCATCTCAACCCCCGTGTGTTAGAACCTCTCATGCACCTTCCTTGCCTCACTGCAATTGTCACACCCTTGATACTAACAGACTTATCTTACTTCCCTATGTGTGAAATCGCGGTCAAGGCATTACCATACGGCCCACTAATGGGACTCCTACACTAAACGGTCTGACATCTAATTGGGACTTCTTATCGAGGAGATCCCCTAACATGTTGGTGAGTCCATCACCATAAAAAATGTCTTAAATAAAGAACAGTTGTATCTAAAGGTGTCAGAGTGTGAGTTTGGAAAAACTTCTTTAGTTTACTTGGGTCATATGGTTGGAGGAGGTGAGTTGAAAATAGATCCCTCCAAGGTTAATGTCATTTTAAAATGGCCAAGGCCCAAGACAATTACTGAGGTAAGAATTTTTTTGGGAGCAACCCGACATTGGAAGAAATTCATTGCTAACTTTTCTTCTATAGCAGCTCCTTTACATGCATTGACAAGTGTGAAAAATGTTTTTCAGTGGAGAGGCAAACATCAAAAGGCCTTTGATGCATTGAAAGAAAATATCAGTTCAGCTCCAGTACTTGCACTTCCAGACTTGAGACAGTCATTTGAGATTCAGAAAGATGCTAGTGACTACGCCGTGGGTGCAGTCCTCATGCAACATGGTAAGCCTATCTGTTTTCATTCGGAAACTTTCAATGGTGCAGTGATTAACTATCCTACATATGACAAGGAATTGTATGCACTGGTGAAAAGTGTGAAAAAGTGGAAACACTACTTGATGGGTAAGGAAACAATTATTCACACTGATCATCAGCCATTTCAATACTTGCAATCACAATCAAAGTTACAGCAATCAAGGCACTTCCGATGGATGGGTGTTCTTCAACAATTCAACTGGATAATAAGGTATAAGAGAGGTGTCTACAATAAATTTGTTGATACTATTTCTAGTCCTATTGTTAGTGCCACTACTTTACTCAAGCATAATTCTGTTTTGCATGAAAGTTATATTGAGCAATATGCATTAGTTAATGACTTTCAAGATGTCTATGCAAGCTTAAGTCAAGGTAACCAAGTAGAGGGATTGGATTATCATTTGCATGATAACTTTTTGTACCATCTTGGCAAGCGTTGTATTCCACAGGGAGAAAGAGTCAACATCATAAGAGAGGCACATACTTCTCTTATTGTTCGTCATTTCGGTGTAAGTAAGATGGTGGAACATCTACAGAGGTATTGTTATTGGCCTTGTATGCTTGAAAGTGTGTCACGTTTTATTCAAGTATGTTCATTATGTTTAGTCAATAATCCTAGCAATAGGAAGTTAGGATTGTACACACCACTTCCGGTTCCTTCACGACCATGGGAGAGTGTTTCTATAGATTTTGTAGGAGGTCTTCCATTGTCAAAAAGAGCTCATGATTATTTGTATTTAGTTGTGGATAGGTTCAGCAAAATGTGTATTTTTATGCCATGTAAAAAGCAAGTTACAGCAGAACAAACTGCTCAGTTATTCTTTCAGAATGTATGGGTGCATTTTGTATTTCCCACATCCATTATTAGTGATTGAGAATCTCACTTTGTTGGGAAATTTTGGTCAAGCTTGTGGGGATTCATGCACACCAAATTAAAAAAGAGTACAACATTTCATCTGCAAACGGATGGTCAAACAGAGGTGATGAACAAGACAGTGATACATCTTCTTTGTGCATATTGCAACAAGCATTCTAAGTTGTGGGATGAACATTTGCACTATATTTAGCATGCTTACAACCGGGCCAAGCACTCTTCAACTCAAACATCACCATTTGAGGTATGTTTGGGATACCTGCGTAAGTCTCCTTTGGATTTAATTTTTGGGAAAGATGTTTCTATTGATGGTCATAGTGACATAGACAAAGCAAGAAGGTTCATTGAACAAATTCAATTGGTACAACAAAGAGTTCAAGAACAACTTGAAAAGAGCCAAGGCAAGTACAAAGCAAGGCACGAGTGGCATCGTGTAGATCACAAGTTACAAGTCAGTGATGAAGTTTGGCTTCATATTAGCAAAGAGAGGCTCCAAGGAGAAGGTAAAGAACTAAAACCAATTAGGTATGGTCCATTCAGAATTTTAGAAAAGATTGGTAACAATGCCTTCAGGTTGGATTTGCCTTCACATATGAAAATTTATGTTGTTGTTTATGTTCAGAACTTAAGGTTGTATGAGCGTCTGTTGATTGAATATCAAGGAGAAAATGTCCAAATTCCTTCCATATAGGATTTTTCTCCTAAATACCTTAATGAACTATAGCAAGACACCATTCTTGACAGAAGAACAAGGTCTTCAAAACAAGGGAATGTGGATTACCTTCGAGTGGGGCTCAAGGGAACAAATCCTTCAAAGGATAAATGGATCGAGATTGGAAAGGTGAGGGAACAATACCCTCACCTGTTGGACAACTGAAAGTGATCTTTTGGGGTCCAAAAAGCTTCCAGTGGGGAGGAATGATCAAGTGCTCAAAAAATAGCTCAAATTTCAAAGTTGTTGGAATGGTGTGGAACCTAGACGACTGTATAGTGATCGATATCTTGAATCTGGTGCAACTTGTTTTGTGTGAAACAGACTCAGTATGACTCCAAAAACAAGTTTTGTTCACTTTCCCAAACACGGGAATTTTCAAAAAAATACAACCCTGTCAGCAATCTATACTGCTGAAGTTGCACTAACTGGGCAGAGTATGTGGACGTTGACTTGGTCAACAGGCTTCTTAGCAAATTATATCATTCCAAGTGGAACATTTGTACTGGTCAGATTTTAGTGGTTTCGATTGGTTGAAGGAGTGGCCAACCACGGGCTGACACGTCCCCAACCGAGGCTGCCATGTGGCAGCCCGGGAAGCCACCAAAATTTTGTTTGAAGTCTGGGCAGAGGCAGCGAGGGTCAAACCTATGACCTCCCAACACACAACAGAGCCAACTACCATTGCACCACGCGTGGTGTTTCTTAACCATATGGATTGTACGTTCTTTATAAAGTTTAATGTCGTGGAGTTTGGAGGTTGGGTCAACCCATGGGGCCAAGCCGCGGACTTAACTACCCATGTGAACACCACTATCTAAGCCACCAACAGTGATGTGACCGCGGAAGGAAAGGGGTTAGCACTAAGGGCTAGCCCCTAGCCACATGGCCCTCCATATGACCTTAATTTCTACATTTTTTGGCCAAGGGTCCAATTTATCCGCCTGACAAATCCACCTGGATTCCAACGGATTTTGTGGCTAGTTAACGGGAATTCGGGTGAAAATTAGGGTTCAGTGCCGAATTTTGGAAATTTATGGAGCGAATAGTGGAGAAACTAGGAGAGGTCATAACTTCTCCATTTTTCGACCAAATTGGGAGCAAAAAGAGGCTAGATGGTCATTTTTGGACATTTTGGACTCATTGGAGCAAGTTGCAAAAGCATTCGAACATTGTAAACACATTTTTTTACAAATTTGAGCATAATAGAGAGGTCCGAGCCATTGGAAGTTGGACCAAGGAGACGTAGCCCAGGAGGTGTGAACTCCTTCATCATCTTCCTGTTCTGATGTGTTGTTGGTGATGTTTTGTACATTTATATGTTGTTGTTCAGTTTCTTATTTTAAGTTAAATTGCTCATAAAATTAACATAAAACTCATTTTCATTTGCAATAAACTCATGAATCCTTAAGCACATGAATAACATTTTGTTTATAATCTGAGGAGGATCTTAGCACAACAAAACTAATATTCCTAATCATATCAGTTGTAGAGTGGGGAAGAAGGGCAGGTGGAGGATAGCTCTACATAATTTTGGAGATCAGTATAACCCTAGGTCACAGCTCAAGTAATTTCTCCAATTGACCAGTGGGAGGCTTGATGGGAGATCTTGCAGGAAGTGCAAACTAGATCGAGTTCTGGGACAACTTCTGCACAGTTCTGGGAATCATTCAGTTGGCTCATTTCTAGAATTGCACAGTGCAGGTTGCCCAGAGGACAGCCTCAAGCTCTGCTTAGTTCTAGGCAAGTGCAAGGTCACTGAGATCAAGTCTGGTTAATGAAGGGTTGTCCTATCAATAAATTTTCGTGAAAATTGACTAAGTGTGAAATCAAGTGTACTTGTGCATACATGACAATGTGATCACACACTTAGCACACCTAGAAACAAGACACCTCAAACCAACAAGACAACATGTGCTCAATGAGACTGACTCAAAGGTTAAGAACGACAAGTGCAACAGTTGAAATATGTCTTCGAATGACCATGACGACACTTGCGTGACAGTGTTTACAACTTTGTGTGTGATTGTGACTGATGTTAATAGAGCAAAAACAACTCATACACACAAAGATAAACCTTCAAAATTGTTAGAACAAACTCGCAAGCATGACATAGCGATCAACATGCTAAAAGACGACCAGTGATCAATCAAGCAAAAAGGGTGTGACAACTCAACAAGAGCTCATGGGATGAGCCCAAGTGTTTGCGATCATCAAGGGGAAAAACCAAGGAAGGCTCTGAAATTTGGATGCATGCCAAAATTTTGGAGGGTGTTGTAGCCGGTACAACACTTGGCGACACAATGGTTGAATACCAACTTCTTTATTTCGGTTCATTTGCAGCATAGGGCCTTTGCCTTTTAGGAAGTATTGATTCGTTGTGCAAGTTACTTTGTATTCCCCGCTTACCCCATGGATAGACATGGTTCACTTTATACCAACTCATTCAAACACAACAAAATTTTCAGCTAGATCACAGTGTTTCAAAATCGAGAAGGGTAGTTTGGTTCGTGAGCTTAAGATTTGCAGAGTATAAGTTTTCATCTATGGGGTTACTCCGCTGCCAGCAGGCCTAGAGAGTACCCCAATGAAGTCACCCAAGACACAAGCATTGCTCCACTACCAGCAAGCCTGAAGAGGGATCATGACTTATTGAGAGAAGAAGAGGTTGTTCCTTCAGAGAAGCATATAAGACCTCTGATTTAGGTTTACTTCTTTAGATTTTTCCCCTTCTCTGTTCCTACTCATTGGATTAAGCTTGAACACACAGAGCAGGAGACTAAGTATAGGCATGGGGTTTCTCAGTTTGGCCACAAGTTCATGGTTTGACCAGAGCTTCCCTTACAAACGAATCATATTCTCCATCCAGGCTTCATCAGCCAAGGGTTGTAGTGTCACAAGACTCTTTAAACTAAACCAATGCACAGACGATACAGACACAGGACTGGCCAAGTTCTGCAGTGTCACAAGACTCTTTAAACTCAACAACATACTTATTCAAAATCCAGAACACAATATATGACAACACTTATTTATAAAACAAAAAATGACAAGAAAACAAAAAAACAAAGCAAAGAAAAACAAAGAAAAAACAACAAAACAAAACAACAAAGCAACATAGCAATAGTAAGTATGTTATGTACATAGGCAGGGCATAGCCCCAGATCACTGAAAATAACATTTTAAATATTGGCCATTGACGGGAGGTTTTCAATCCTCCCGTTAAGTGATTGCAAGTGATACGTGCGTTGGCCAAGTTTTTCGTGAACCGTGTACAGACTAATCCACAGGTACTAGAACTTTATATGTTTTCCTTTGTCTTCATGGTGTTTGTCCCACTTTAAGACTAAGTCACCACCGCGAAGCTAGTGTTCCCTGCATAATTTAGATCGAACCATCTCTTGATACGGTTCTGGTGGAGTGAAAAAATTTCTTTTCCTTTCATTTGTTCTTCCTGTAACTTGTATAATGTGTCCATCCTTTGTTGAATCAATAGACACAGCTTGCCTTGGGATTCTTGGGATAGCTAGAGAGCAGGCAAGTAGATATTGGGTGGAAGGATGGCTTCTTTCTGTATACGAGGAAGTGTGGATATGTGTTCAGAGAGGGCTTGGGTGTAAGGTCAGCCCAAATTGCATTCACTAGGGTGTAATGCCAGTTTCACTTCTATGAGTAAATGGTCATTTTTATGATGTGAATAAGATTCTTGCTTATTGATTCGGTGAGACCATTTCCTGCGGGTATTATTTAGCTGGATGTTTAAGCACAATACCATATTGCAATGCAAAATCATATAGTTTCAACAAATAAAAGTAAGTTGCATTGTTAGAAACAAGTGATACCGAAACGTCAAACCTTGAGATGATGTTCTTCTAAAGGAAGCTGATGACTTCCTGGTCGTTCACTTGTTTGAGCGGAACTACTTCCATCTACCATGTGAAGTAATCTGTAGTAGTCAAAATTTAGCAGTGTTTTTTAATGAATGTGGGAAAATTTCCCCAATGATGTCTAAGCCCCACTGTTGGAATGGTTTGTCCACTACAACAGGCTGCAACGGGGCTGCTGACCTTCGCGTTCTGTCGACGCATCGCTGACAGACTGGGCATTTATGGGGATAAGCGTGTGCATCCTTAAACAATGTGGGCCAGTATAAACTGACTCTCATGACTTTATCGCAGTTGTGTTACCCACGAAGTGACCTTCAGTTGGTCTATCATGCATGTCACGTAATACTCTCTATGAATCTTGTGCCTTTAGGCACTTCAGTAAAATTTCGTTGCTGAGATTTTTGTAAAGCACTTCATGCACCAATTGGTAAGATAACACTTTGACGCGAAGTGAAATCTTCTGTCACATGGAAAAGTGAGAGGGCATGGTATTGTGCTCAAGGTACTAGCGCACTTATTCATACGAAGAGTTGTCGTGCGAAGTGGGTGGTGCTCGCTCTATATTGTACATATCGATTTCTTGCTCCCAATTGGTGAGCTCTTCTTCTTCCTCTTGTGTGTGTACTACTTCTACTGCAAATATATAGATACCATGACCCTTTACAGTGTGAACTGGCTTGATATCAAGATTATACTCTTGTAGTCCTGTCATCCATTTCACACATTTTTCACCTAGCTCTTGTTGAACAAGTAGCGCTCTGACTACTGTGTGTGGCACAAAGACTATGCAATGATTTTTCAGTAGGCAGGGTCTGAAATGTTTCATCGCCTTGTACACAATATATGTCTATTTATATATGGTGGGATAGTTGATCTCGGGTCCCTGCATGCTCTCACTCATGGAGGAGATGGGATGTTCATTGTTCAGCTCATCCTTTTCTGTGAGCACTGCAGCGAGTGAGTTGTTTGAAGCAAATGTATAAAGAAATAAATCTTTGTTGAAATCTGGGATGTACATCATAGGTGCATCTTCTATTTCCTGCTTGATATGGGCGAATGCATCCTTTTCCTTCTTCTACCAGTTGTAGATTGCATACTTCTTGATCATATATTGTATATGTTTGACAATCTGCGCATAATCTGAGATGAACTTCTGGAGGAAGTTAATCTTTCCCAATAAGGTCTACATAGATTTCTTATTGACTGGGTGAGGAATCTGCGTGATAGTTCGAACTCGGTCTAGATCAACCTTGATCCCACTCTTGGTGATGATATGCCCAAGGAGGTGCCCCTCAGACACTGCAAATATTCTCTTATTGGTATGATGAGCCTCATCATCGGGTAATTATATGGGCCTTAATTCACCTCCTAGCTTAATCAAACCAACTTTTCTCTCAACTTATTACATGTCTGTTATTATATTTTGTTTATGAGATGAGTTAGAGTGGGATATTATGCCTAGTGGACTAATATGCATTGAATACAAGTTTGAAAGAGAAAATCGGGGAATTTTGGCAAAGGCTAAGGATGAAACTCGAATGGGACAAGAAAGAGGGATTGTAGGAGGTAAATCCTCCTCATTTACTCCTCCCCCGTTCGAATATTCCTCCATTTATCACACCAGCTCGGAGTGCGAGCAGCCAAGTCATGAGGATTAGAAGGCAGTCAAGCAAGTGAGAGACAAAGAGCTAGTTTATCTCAAGTTTGGGAGACGAGCCTCCCTAATTTTAAGGAAGTCGTTGGGGACTTCAATTGTATAAGTAGAGAGGCCTAGAGCCTCATTAGGATTCAAATTTTTGTTGTAAAACTCTAAGTTATTTTCAAGCTCTAGACTTGTGGAATATTTTGATGTAATTTTATGTTTTGGTAATAAGAATGAATTTTGTTTTGAGGCAACACTGAGTTAACTCTAGCAGCCAAGGCTCCTCTTTTTGTATTTGTATGTTTAAACTTAGTTTCATAGATTCATTGTTAATTCGTCTTTAGAGGTATTTTCATTGCAAGTAGTGTAGATTTGATTAGTTGTTTATTAGTTTGCTTCCATTTGTGCCTTACTTCAGTAGTAGGGTAGCAGGGATAAGAGAAGAAACACAAGGCTGTCAGCAGGTATCTTGGCCTCACTTCTTCCCTCTGGGATCATGATTTGAGGAAGGGGCCCTTATGCAGCCTTTGAAGAAGGGGCCCTTATGCAGCCCCAAAGACATAGATTTCTATTTCTTTTATAAGCTTTAGATTTTACTGTATTTAAGCTAGCATTTGATCAATTTTTCAAAGTAGGATTTCAATGCCATCTCTTCTATCTTCATTCTTGCAGTATATCTCATCCATGATTCCATTCCTTTCAACAACTTTCCTCATGCATAAGGTAGACAATTAGTCATTAATTCTACTTTTCTAGCTCATGAGAATGCTTATTATTTACATAGATTTTTGGAAATTACATATGTTTGATGCAGAGTAGGTGCTTCAAGAGTAGACAAAGACCTCATAGCCAGCAATCACCTTCCACTTCATCCACCATAATCATTCCTTGCTTTCACCATTGCCTTCACTAATTTCATCATTTTACATAGAAATTCTTCCAAGCACATTAAGAAAATCGAACCATCTCCTAACCTTGTTGTTGTCTTCTGAGTGATCCTAAGCCTTTTCTCACTCCATTCAACCCATAAACCACCTCCCCTAAGCCTTCCATCACCTCCAACACCTCTCGTTTTTCTCTCGGTTGTATCATGTAGGTTTCTAGTACATCCTGTAGGTTTTCCTGTAGTGGCCTATTTTGAGGCCGAATTGAGGGAAAACCTCTAGGAAGCCCCCAAAGGTCACCCAAGGGTCTCCCACACCATCCAACCATCTCCTAAACCTTCCAACCATCCTCAAACATCCCTAAACCACCTTCCACATCACCAAAAGGAATTAGTTTGCATACTTGATTTTGCATGAAAAGAACAAAAAGACAAAAAACATATTTATTTCAGTCCTTTTACTTGCACAATATGATGTTTGATGCTTTTAACTTCCATGCTTAGATAGTAGCATTTGGTTAATGTTAATTTAGCATTATTGCAAAGCATATTTTCTTAGCAGTTAATTAGTAAATGGTGTAATTTAACATTGAATTTCGGTCTTTTTCATTATTGCAGTAGATTAGCTCTCTCTTGGAGTATATTTCCCTTTCTTCCATCAAGAAACCAGGCTTCTGCTCAATCCATAGAAGTCTAGCTTGAAAACCTCAGTGGTCTCTCGCCAACTGAACAGTGACAAAAGGCAAAACCATCAGTTTTACTTGTGTATACAGCACTGTCACCTCCAAGTTTGTACGAACCCCGGGTTGATAAAGTAAAGCTAGTAGCCCAGGAATTGCAACATTATTGCTACAATACTAGTGCTCATTTCTTTTTGGCGTCGTTGTCGGGGAGGTGCCTGAGTAATATGTGATTACTGCTTTCTTTCTTCTATTTCTTATTTCTAATATTCTACCATTAGTTTTATTTTTGAAAAAGTAATTTAGTTGCTTCCTTTTTCATTCTACATTCTCTGCTTTCCTTTCCATTTTGTAAGAAATATTTCAATTCAGCAATTAGTTTTTCATTCAGTCAGTAGTTTTCATTCAATATGCAATTTCAATTCTACAAAGTACTTTCCAAGTTGAAAAAACACAAAACCAAACCAAAAACATTTTCTTTCATGCCTCGTAGGAATAGGGACAACTTAGGAAATTTTTTTCCAAATACCCCCACTGCATCAAACAACCAACCTTCCCTCTTCTTCGGTGGCTATGAACTGGAGGAACCCTTAGGTGAGCAACCTGACATATTTGAAGAACCTACAGGGGAAGAAGAAGAAGAACCCATTCCTACTGAACCAATCACTGAAAATAGAAATGACAGAGGAAATAGAGAGAGAGTTGAGGGTGCCTTCCCCATCAGAGAAACCAATGGGGAAACTAAGATGAAAAATATAAGCCCCTTTTCCCTTCCTCATTTCCATGGCTTGACCATAGAAGATCCTGACATTTTACTATTTGAGTTTGTTGTTATATGTCGAACCTATGACTATACAGATGATGAGCAGAAGTTGAAACTATTTCCATCTACCCTCAAGGATGCAACATTGCACTGGTTCATGGGTTTACCAGGGAATATCATCACAACTTGGGCTCAAATGCAACAAGCCTTCAACAACAAGTATCGAGACTACTATAGGTCAAAGGATACTAAAGAGGAATTTTTTAGGATGACCTTAGGCAATGATGAATCCCTAGAGGATTATGAAGAAAGATTCCAGCTTAGTTACAAAAGGGCCAGGTGCACACTTGACCCTGAGTCACTAAAGTTGGTCCTGCTTAGGGGAGTAAGGGAAGATCTTCTGGATACCCTACACTTCTTAGTAGGTGGAGATATCTACCAAATACCTTATGAGGACATCAAGACTGTCTTTAGAAACCATTCTAGGGCAGCCAGGAAAAAGGGTAGGGGTAGTCAACCTATGGCCAGTACATCGTCTTCCAACTCATCCATCAAGGGTGAAATTGGAAACATGCTAGAAGTTTCAAGAGTGAGATGTTGCAAACCCTTGCCTTACAAATGGATATTATGCACATTAAGAGAAAGTAGGAGGAAGAAGAGAGAGCCTTGGCCATTTTCTATCCTAGATGGACTAGGAGGCACCCTAGGAATTAATGTCCATTAAATTCTATTGAAATTTACTCAGTTTGCGAAGAAAACCACTCCATAGACAAGTTCCCTTCTTTGCTTGGACCCAAAGCTATATATCAAGGAGTTGAAGGGGTCACTGAGCAGCTCTGCTACATAAACCAAAGGAGACCTCATGGACCTAGGCCATACTAGCAGGGCATGCAAGGGTCATCCCATGCATATTACAACCCCAACCATACCACATCCATACCTTCTTGGGGACCCCGTGCTCATCCTTCCTAGTCTACACCTCCTCCTTGGTCCTTTGCATCTCGGTATCACTCCCAGCCAGCCATCCAGTCATTTTAACCATATGCTCTGCCACAACCTCAGTGGAATGCACTGCCCCACGGGTGGAGGCCCCAATACAACAATGCTCCAGCTTTATTACCTCCACCACCTGCCCAACCATAGTTGTTACACTCTGCTCCACCCAAGCAACCCCAGATGCCTACCCATCCAAATCCAAACTCGAACAACAGACAGGCTCAGCAAGTATACAGTGGAGAGACATCATATCCAGCTTATGTTGTGGAAATCCAGGAAATTAACCTGAGATCTGGGAGAGTTCTCTTCGATAACCAACCTCCACCACCACCTAGGGAGGTTGAGGAAGAAAGAGAGGAAAGCATTCTTAAAGTAAATCCACCCTTTCCTGAGAGATTAACCCAACCACTCCAGCCTACCCCACAAGAGACTAAACTTCTGGGAGAATTGAAAAATCTATGTGCAAAGATTCCACTTCTCTAAGCAATAAAAGATGTGCCTATTTACAATAAGTTGATTAAGGAGAAGTGCTTCAAGCATCTAGGGAGGGGAAGAAGAGATGCCCCTACCATTAATGCCATTGGACAGTTGTCCGACTTGATGTTGGGGTAGGTAATTTGTCCAAAGTATTTGGACCCTGGAAGCCCTGTAGTAGATGTGCACATCAATAGCACCATTATCAAACATACTTTGATCGATCTTGGAGCTGCCATTAATGTCATGACCAAGGACACCATGCTCAAGATTAACCTTCAAGGTTCATTGAGGAAGACCACAACAGTTCTGCAACTTGCAGACCGCTCCACAGTGACCCTTGAGGGGATTATGGAGGATGTGATGGTCTCCATTGACTCTTGGGAGTACTCTATAGATTTCCTAGTTCTCCAGCCTAAGGCTAAGCTTACTAGTTACCCTCTCATCCTTGGGAGGCCCTGGTTGGCCACTGTCGATGCTAACATCAGCTACAGAGCTAGGAATATGACCATCAAGAATGGGCATATGTCCAAGAATTTAGTCCTATACCCTCCTGCTCACCATCTCTAGAGCATGATTTACCTTTATGGCTAGAGGAGGAGGAAGAAGATGAAGTTTATTCCACCCAACTTTATACTTTAGAAACAACCATGGGAGGAGGACAGCAGGATGAAGATGATTTGATTGAATACCTACTCCAAAGTCCAACCCCCAGTACATTGTCCTTAGAAGATGTAGTAAAGGAAACCCAGAACAATCATCCAATTGACCTATACATGGTTGATTCCAACCCTCTCCATGTCAAAACCATAGAATTTGGCCCTGAGATAACCTTGAAATCAATCATCTCTTTCTGCTCTCCAAGAAGAGAAGTTATGCAACATGCTAAAGGAACATCTAGATGCCTTCGCTTGGAGTTACAAAGAAATGAAGGGAGTACACCCCTCAGTGTGTAGTCACCATATTTATATAAAGGAATGTTGCAAGCCAGTCTGGAGACCCCAAAGGAGGATCAATATAGCTCTTAAATATATAGTCAAAGAAGAACTGCAAAAATTGGTAGATGCAAGATTCATTTATCCTATCTCCAACAGTGAGTGGGTCTCCCCTCTGGTGTTAGTTACCAAGAAAAATGGTAAGTGGAGGATTTGTGGTGATTACAGGGAACTGAACAAAGTCACAAAGAAGGACAATTTCCCTCTATCTGTCATCGACGAAGTGCTAGATGGCCTGGCAGGGAAATTTTTTTTCTCTTTCCTAGATGGATTCAGCAGGTACAACCAAATCTAGATTAGCTCGGAAGACCAAGATAAAACCACCTTCACTTGTCCTTGGGGAACTTTTTCCTTTAGGGCCCTTCCTTTTGGCCTATGCAATGCCCATACCACCTTTCAGAGAGAAATCCTGAGTATCTTTGCTAAGTTGGTCCATGGTGTGGTAGAAATATATATGGATGATTTCACACCTTCTGGGGATGATTTCAAGGAGGCTTTGTCCAAATTAGGTAAGGTACTGCACAAATGCATTGAGATGAACCTAACTCTCAATCCCAAGAAATGTGAATTCTTGATGACTGAAGGGACCGTGTTAGGTCATTCAATATCTCAACAAGGACTACAGGTGGACCCCAACAAAATAGCTATTATCCAAAGGGTCCCACCTCCTTAGAAGCAAAGAGATGTCAGAAGTATCCTAGGATTAGCTGGATACTACCATAGGTTCATAAAGGACTTCAGAAAGTTGACCTCTCCTTTATTTGGGTTGTTGACCAAGGACTTTGAGTTTAAATGGTCAAAAAAGTTGTCAAGAGGCCTTGGGCATCCTAAAGAACAAGTTAACCACTGCCCCAACTCTCTGAGGCCCAAATTGGGCCCTTCCTTTTCACATTCATGTTGATGCCTCACACAAAGCCATAGGAATAGCCCTAGGTCAAATAGATGAAAAATTGCCTTATGCCATTTTCTTTAGTAGTAGCAATCTGCCAAAGGCCGAACTGAACTACACAATGACCCAAAAGGAGCTCCTAGTTGTTGTTTATTCATTGAACAAATTTAGGCATTATATTACAGGCTATCAAACATTTTCCCATTATGACCATGTTGTAATCAAATATTTAATGATTAAACCTGATGTGAATGCTCATATTATAAGATGGTTTCTTTTATTACAATAGTTTGATCTAACTATTGTTGGTAAGCCTGGTAAGGAAAATGTTGTTAAAGACTTTTTGTCTAAATTAACTTTGCTTATAGGTGAAGATGGAATGGTTTATGACTGGTTACCAGATGAGCACTTGTTCGCCATTTCATTTCTCTCTCCATGGTTTGTTGACATAACAAACTATTCAGTATCTACACAGTTCCCACCGAACTTGTCTTCCAAAGAGAAAAGCAAGATTATAAGGAAGAGTGATCCCTTCACTTGGATTGGGGGAAATCTCTTCAAACTTGGCCCAAATCAAATCTTGAGAAGGTGCATCAGGGAGGAGGAAGTATTTGACATCCTTTTGACCTGTCATGATGGGCCTTGTTGGGGTCACTTTGCAACAAAGGCGACAACATTCATAGTGTTACAAGCAAGCTATTATTGACCCACTCTTCAGCAGTATGTGAAAATATATACTAGTCAGTGTGATCAATGCCAAAGGATGGGAAAGCCTACTCCAAGGGATGAAATTCCTCCACAACCTCAAGTGACTTTCGAGCCATTTGACAAGTGGGGCATGGACTTCATTGGACCTATTGACCCTCCTTCCAAGAAAAAACTGTACATCATTGTGTGCACTCACTATCTGACTAAGTGGGCTAAAACCAAGGTAATTAAGGCAACAACAGAAGAGAAGGTGGTTGAGTTCTTAAGGGAGAATGTACTTTACAAATTTGGGTACCCTAGAGAACTGGCCACTGATCAAGGCAACTAGTTTACCTCCAACATGATTGAATACTTTCTCATCCAGCACAAGATCAAGAATAGGACCTCCACTCCCTATCACCCACAAGCTAATGGGAAAGTGGAGGTGACTAATAGAGCACTGGAGGGCATCTTCACCAAAGTGGTTAATAGCAGTAGGAATGATTGGGCAGATAGACTAGTTGAGATCACTGGGCCTATAATACCACCTGGAAGACAACCACTATATTCACACCGTATGAGCTGGTCTATGGGAAAAAGGCCTTATGTCCATTGAGTTTGAGTAAAAAACACTAAGGATGGCAGCCCAACTAGATCTAGATCTCAGTAGTGCACAAAAAGAGAGATTGATGTAGTTAAATGGTTTAGATGAGTTTAGAATGCAGGCCCTCCTGCACACGGAGGTAACCCAACTTCAGAGGAAGATATTGCATGATAAAAACATCAAGGATAAAAAATTTCAAGAAGGTGATTCGGCCTTGTTATATAATTCCAAATATAAAGACTTTAAGGGAAAGTTGAGGACAAGATGGCTAAGACCTTATGTTATAGAGAGATGTCATGATAATGGCTCAGTACAAATCAGAACCATAGATGAAGAGGCCATTCCTTTACTTGTTAATGGACACCGATTGAAAGTTTACAAAAGAACATTGTCAAAGAAAGAGTTCATTGATGGTATCAATAAAACAGTGATGGTAGTGGAGCAAGTTTCAGCTCCTGCTTCATCAAATCATTGAGAAAAAATAAAAATAAGGGCTCAGGTGAAAACCTCCATGAGGCGCCTAAGT
>APFE030602371.1:231630-268907 GCA_000404065.3 Pinus taeda | reverse complement strand
CTCGAACTGAAGTGCTCCAAGAGAATAAGATAATGTTTATAGTCCAAATATTATTAAGAGCTAATAATATTCGATTGTTCTATTTTTAGCCTCGTAGTCTAAAAATAGACTCTGCCCATATGTCTAAAAATAGAGGTCCATCTATTTTTACCAACTTGACCAATCATCCACAAATAGCATATTGCAACTCATAGACCATGATCCACATGTCTAAAAATAGACTTGCGCTAAAAATAGCCTGTGGGCCCACTTAGTGAAGGCGACTTCTTTCCACTAAGCTCCATCATCTTGTTTCATTCTCAACACCTAGGGCTCATAAAACTTACTAGGATGGATCCATCCGAAGGATGGACTTATATTACAAGCATATGTTATCCCCGTCAAGATTGTGTAAAAATAACGGGGGTACTCGCCATAAATGGTGGGGGGAAATTGGAAGTATTCATCAGTTGTATTCTTCACTTGAGGCAACATGACACTCTTGAACATTGACACTCATCTGTTGTTCGTGTTGGGCTTTGGGACATCCTCACTCTATCACTTGCCTCCCTGGGTTTTGGGTTATCCATTTTAAACTTGGCATATGATCTTTGCCACGTCATCATGACCTCTGATCCTATGAAGTCAAATGCTGCCAAAATACGGAGTCGTGTCATCCACGTGTTCAAGAGAATTATTCCCACCTGTACATTGTATGATCATATGTCACCATCTTGGATTACTCTCATTCATTGTTTTTCCTGTTTCGTTTCGATGATGAAACATTCATTATGACCTTCCTTCGACACATCACTTCTTGTCGACTTCAGCTCAATATCTGGGAAGTTGATCTAGAAACTCCTTTCTAGTACCTTAGAGCTTGCATGCCTCAATGGCAAGTTCTTCACACTCAATGACGGATTCTCATCATTGGCCCTCGATCGAGTGATTTTATAGGTGTTCAGCTTCAGTTCCTTATTCAAACTCCGTGAATTGTGTTGCTGGTACCTTGAGAGCCATTGTCATTATTGGTGGTTTCTCTCGCGCTTGTTAACAATTCACATCATTGACTAGTAATCAAGTGATTTTCTAGCATGTTCGACATCAACCCATCTATTCACATGCTAGAAATTGTACTTTGATCAGGTCGTGTTGGAGCATAAGACCCTGGGATCAGATTACACAAGTCCAGGTTGTAGGGTAATGTGACATGATCATGCTTACATACATGTCTCTTTTAGATGGATGGCTGCGACCATACCATGAATCTGTTATATGTGATCCTTCTCATTATTGGATGGTTGCGACCATACCCTGGGTTTGATATGGTCCTTATTATTGGATGGTTGCACTCATTCCTTGGATCCATTTACATCATCTTTTTCTGGATGGTTGCTTCCATACCACAATTCATGTCTTAAAGATTTCATTGATGTATATTTATCTATGCTTGCTTGCATGTTTTCCGATGGCGGCCTCTGGTTCCATGCATCTACTCATAAATCATTTCATCCATCACTCTTGTTCGGCCTTCATGCTTTAGAGGGCATCTGTTACACAACATTTTGTCACTGTCCCCGTACTCCCCGTTCCTCAATACTGGAGGACCTCTACAGTGACCCTCATATGTTTCCCTGACATGAAGAACATGTCCCTACATCCCTCTTCATTTGCAGAACATTTCCCTCTTACACCATTTCCCAAGAATCTTCCTTCAAACCCAATTTTCAAGACCAACGCTAGTGCTCAGTTCTTCCCCTACGCTGATTTGCAGAGTCTAAAACCAGGACTATTGCTGAACAACACAAGTGAGCCATTCATTAGCCACGTTGACCCTCTTTTGGAAAGTTTTTAAAAATGGAATTGAAGCTTCTAGGTCTAGAAGCTTCATGAATGGAAGTCTAGTAGATGGTTGAGCAAGATAGAAACAAGAGAGGTTGTTTGGGCTCCTTTCCCCTATTAAAATGGAATAAACCAAAAGGGATAATGCCTCTCCCACCATAAGAGGATCCATTTCCCTTCCATCAATTCTATATAAACTCCTCATTTCACACCCTCGGCTAGCTAATGAAAGGGCTGAAATAATCTGCAAATCTTGAGAGCCATATGATCCTTAGCCTTCTAGTTTGTGTGTGAAGGGAGAATAATCTTGTGATGTTTAGTTTGGAGCAAAATGAAAGAGGCCTTGAACTTCCATTGTTTTGAGGGTGAATCATGAGATGCTTCTCGTGGTGCTGGAACCCAGATATGCCAAAGGGAACCTACAACGTTAAGGCTCTGGTTGTATTTCTCTTTGAAGTTTCATTAATACAACTAATGGTTTATTTCCTATATCTTGTGTAATGTTACATTTGATATCTTAAAACTCCTTGACCTTTTAAGTAGATTGAATTAGATTTTATGTTATCATGTTTGTTTTTGTCTCTTGCATGTTTGTTTCAGGTGTTTGAACGAAAGGAACGAAAGGAAGCTGGAGCAAGGAGGCAAGATCAACATCAAGTGAATTAGCACTATAAGAGGTAGGCCCTATTATTTGATTGTAATCTAAGGAAGTTTACATTAGATTGTTCTGTTTGCGTCTAGGCCCATTCTCAGGCTAGAGGGATCACCTATGTCCATAGAGGAGATTTAGCTACTCCACAAGACATTATAACTTTCATCGATCTGTAGAGAGCTTTTTAGTGAAGGCAACTTAGAGCTATCCCTCTGTAGAGAGGCTAGAGCAAGACAAAGGTGAGGGATCTGCAGATCGGTGAATGACATGGACCAGGAACATAGACAGATCTACTGATCATATACCTTCCACCCTCTGCCATAGGAAACATAATGAGAAGATTGAATTACCCACTCATTATGACTGCCCAGATCTACTCCTTCTACAAGGTTCCAATAATCAAACCGCAGTTGAATAAGAAGGATTGGGTTCATCTACCCTCGCTAAGGAAATTTTATAGCCGAGGCAGCGATTTGAGGATGGTTCAGAGACGCTCGGAAATCACTACGATGGTACTATCCTCAGTCCGATCCCACGACAAAAATTGAGGGCCCGATTATCAGATCTACCAATCAAGGAGACTAGTTCAGATCTTGCAACTAGCAACATAGTGCGATAGATATTGTGATCCAACACAAAGAAAACCAAGGCGGGATGTTGAACATCAAGTGCCAAATCTACCAAAAGGAACCACAATTCATCTCTTCATTAGATTATTGGAAGGGAAATCAGTATTCTTGAATATAGGGGTTTGGGAGTGGATAAAAACCCTCAAACAAATGCTACAAGAAGAGATGGGCATACCAGTTAGTCTACAAACCCTGATCTATGAAGGGAAAGTTTCGCACGATGATTACAAGCTACAGGCTTATATTATAGGTCGTGATTCAACCATCTTTCTCAACACAAAACTTCTAGGAGGAAGCCCTGGTTCATAGGCACTTCATCAATGGATTTTTTCCACATGGACAATAAATTGTGACATTCATTTATGTTCTAAAGGTTTTTTCATTGTCAAATTTCAAACAATATCAGATAAGGAATATGCATTGCAGGAGGGACCATGGTTTTGGGGAAATTCCAGTCTATTCATGATTCCATGGTTTCCAAGATTTGATGTAAATACCACAGTGGTTTCAAAAATGCCAGTGTGGGTAAGGTTACACAATCTACCCTTACATTTCTGGCATCCTACAGTATTTACAAGAATTGGAAATACTCTGGGAAAATTCTTAAAAATAGATATGGATCGTGTCTCAAAGGGCATTTTCACCTTTACCGGAATTTGTGTGGAGGTAGATCTCAGTAATGGTTTAGCATATCACATTTTGATGTACCGCAATAATCAGTAGTGGTCCCAGCCTCTAAACTATGAGAATCCAACCTTCAGATGGTGTACATATCTACAAATTGGCCATCTTCAAAGGACATGTCCTTAATATAAAAAAGAAAGAAAGAAGAAACATACACAAAAGCCTAAAGGTTGGCAGTTCTCTACAACAAAGACAGTTGCAACAAACGATGAAGAAACTATAGATCCTACCATAAATAATAATGATCCATAGGATATTATGCATTAGGATGAATTGGTAACCAACAGAGCTTTAGTTCCACTATCTTCTACACCGCAACAACAGAATGAGATGATTTCCTCTGCCAAAGAAACAATTAGCACCAAAGGAACCCATGTTTCGGATGGCTTGAATTCTGACAAAGAAATCCCACCAAACTAACTGAGTCTCAAAGAGCCATTGTATCATCCACCCCCAACTCTAGTGGTTGGCTGAAAGTGGAAAAAAAGAAAGGTAGGAAAGAATAGTATAGGGTAACTCTCTCATGAGTCATTATTGATCTTGGTTAAAACTATCTACCATTATGCATATGCTTAACAACATCTACAACATGTAATTTTGTTCTACTTTCTCTGAATAAAATTGTGATTTTTCCTTGGGAAAAAAAACTCAAACCATACTGCAAATCCTAAATCAATCCACACTTTGTTGTACTATTGTTCATGTGCATAAGAGATATCGGCTTCACTCATTCATCCTATAGAAAAATGATTAAACAAAACACGCTTTGTTATGAACTATGTTATCATTGTCAAAATCATTCATTAAAAATTGAAATTGGATAGTTAGATGAACTAATTAAACACTATATAAAATGCATAATTGAAATGTTAATTGAAAACAATAAAACCTTACAATTCTAGGGGGGCCTCCTGCAAGATGTAGGTAACAACACGACTCCTTCAAATGCTTATATATGCATCAAGATAACGCACAGCAAGGATATCGAATAAAATAGAGTTTTATAACTATAAAACAAAGTTTTCAAATTAATATTCAAGAACATGTCTGCATTCCAAGAGGTAGATTAACCTCTATCAATAACTATTTAGAGATTTATGAGTCTATCCTACTCGACAAAGACTAAAAATATCATTTAAAAAAAAAAAGGAAAAAGAAGAAGAAGATAAAATCTCATGATTTACTATCAGAGAAGCAAATCATGAGGCTAAATTTTTGTTTGCATTAATTTCCTTGCTCCCCTGGTTCGCCTTTGGCTTCTTCTTCACTGGTTGACTTTTGCATCGACTGGCCCTATATGGTGTTCTTATCATCGATCCAGATCATGAAGATAGGAGAATATCATTGTGCCAGCTATTAGCCACCTGCTCATATGTCTCGTTCCTTGGCTGGAGTTTTAGAACCTATCAAACCTTCAACTTTGCTGCAGAATTAGTCATTAGCTGCAGAATTGGTGCAATTTAGTAGCTCATGCAAATATTAAGTTAAATCATAAAGAATAATGAAACTTATGAAATAAAATATGTTAAGTACCCGTTATTTCCATGAACCTTATAAATTGATTCTCAAATAGAGTTATTAGAGTAAAAAAGAATGAGGATGTAATGTAAGAAGGTGGTAAAAAAGAGATAATTTTGGGCTTCAACATTCCCCCACATAGAAGACATTGCATGTCCTCATGCACACAATTTCAAAATTTGTAATCCTTCTCCGTTACTGAGCATATTCAGAGGCTTGAGCAAGAACATCTAAGTTAGTTATTCTTGCTTTCCCGACACTGACCGCTGCCATCCTCGGTTTCTTCATCAAGATTATGTGCTGCAAACTTATGACCTTTTTCTTAAGAAACTAATTTTTAGCTTTCAACCTCTTATTTTTCTCATACCATAAACCAAGATGTAACAAGATGTTGTCATTTTGAGTTCTTTGGATTTAATTTTGTGCCTTTATTGTTTCATGTTCCTGCTTCAAATGTCTATTTACTACCTCATATTCATAGATTTCCTACTTGACAGTGTTTACAATTTGGGGTTCTTCTGGAGGATTAAAATGAATAGTTTCTTCTCGGTTTGAGGATGATTCAATAGTTTTTCTTGTAGCTCTTTGTTCCAGAGATTCTATGTACTCAGATATTTCTTGTTGGATGAGATCATTTTTTGGATTTCTCCTAACTGGACTTGCAACTAGTGATGGAATTCTCGATTCCTCTTCTTCTTCTAAATTGACAAATTCTTGAGATTTTTTAGACTGTGCATGTATTGGTTTATTAAGCCTTGGACTTCTTCTTATAGTTGATGGTAGTTTTTTAGTAGTTCAGGGACACTTTTTAACTTCTTCTTATTTTGTTTCTCCTTTTGATGTACTTTCCCTTTTATTGTTGGCTATCTTTCTTCTAACATTTTTCTGCTTAATAGTTTCCAACGCATTTATAAGAGGGATTTCATCATCAAAATACTGATCTTGTTGTGTTTCTTATGCAAGTGAGTTTTCCTTAGCGTTTTAGGACAACTTTCTTCTTCTCTTTCTAGTCTTATCACTAGGTTATTCTTGTTCCGCTTCTTTGAAATGATTTCTAATCAAAAAATCCTCCCAATTATCTCCTTTGCTTTTTAGATGGACTTCAATTAAAATTTTCACTGACCCATGGTGGTACAGGGCATTATCTATGGACTGTGATTTCCCTTGAATATTTCCAACCATTTTTCTCAAAATATTAAGCAGTAAGTAAGGTAGGATGATTTCATTACCATCAAGAAAAATCATCATCAAGCAAGCATGGTAAAAGAACATGTTTCCAAACCTACCTTCATAAGTTATGAATTTTTGAATAATCAGCAACAAATTTCTCCATTTATTCTTTAAGGTTATGATTTGAATTCCATTCTTAAATATAGAGATATCCATACTTGGGTTTTTAAGGAAGACTTCCCATTCTTTCTCCTTGATTTTTTGGTTTTTGAACCATCTTTCCCCGATTCTTGGCAATCTGGTAGCTTTTGCTACAAATGAATTTGTCAAAATCAATCTAATGTCTCTGTTGGGCCTAAGAATTATCCTTAAAATACATCCACTTTCACTCCATTCACACATTTTCTCACCTCTATTCCACCACCATGTCATCACATATGCTTCACTTTCATCATTATATGGGTTACCTTTGTATTTTCCAAAACATTATTAATTCTTAGTATTTTTAAGAGAATTTGTGGTTAAACTTAGAAAATAATATCCATATACTTATACCTAACAATTAGAATGAGTTTGTTGACATGTGTAGGTACAATGGAAGCTTCTAAGGCACCCTTATGTGGCACTCTATGTTCAATTCGAATTTGAGGAGATCATGGACCTCATGGATAAGATCATGGACCCTATGGAGAAGATCATGGAGGATAGGGTTATGTGTCACCATTGGTTGAGAGATATGTGGGTCTGAAGAGGGAATAGTGGATCCATATTTATGAGTTTGTTATCATAACTTTTGTATAAATAGGAGTGTTATCTCCTTCATTTGTAATTTGGAATTTCGAATTTAGAATTGAGAAGTTAGAATTTAGAACCTTAGGATCTTATAAGTTTGTAATGAGAAGTTAGAATTTAGAATCATTGTAATGGAGATTTTAGAACCTCTGGGAATGTAGAACTTGTAATTGCAATTCGCAATTGATGATAAATAAAATGGAGTTTCTTTGATCTTCTACATTTGACTTCTCTTTTGATGTGCTTATGAATCCTTGGAAGGGCCCCCATTGTCTAGCAAGTACATTTTTGTTTTGGTAAGCTTTCATTTTATGTTTGTTTGTAAAATTAAGATGATTAGAAATATTAATGAATAGTCTCCTGTAAGGGAGCTTTAATATTTCTTACACTTGTCACAATGTCTCTAGATTTCATTTTGTTAAATGACTAAATAGGTGTTGGAGATCCCAATGAAAGACCTCCTGTAAGGGAGCTTTGGCATTTCTTCACCTAGCTTAGTTTAGTTTGTATCTAAGTCCACATACGGTGGATGTTCCTCGAAGTTTTACTTTCACGGGTTGATAATAAATGGAACTCTAATTTGCATCCGCATTTTAGACCCAACAATCTCCAATCTCTGCTTTTATACCAACATATGCCCTAGCGAATGATTTTCTCACTTCTTTCTCATGCCCATCAAATTTTTCCACAAACTCTAACCACTATGCTTGCTGCAACTATTGTTTCACTTGTGGGTATCCTTCAAGGAATTTAGCCCCCATCGGATATGAGCATACAATGACTCCAATGTTGAACAAGTCATAGCCCTTAATTTCTCCCTTTGACAAGGTTATGGAAGGAATTTGGTTATTGAGGATGGAATTTGGGTAATAGGTGAGGCATTTTTGGGAATGGAACAAGGCCGAATGGAATGGATATGATGCAAGAAACTATGATGGTATGTGAAGGAAGTAGAATGTTATACTGAAGGAAGGGAGTGAATTTAAATGATAACAAGGTTTCATATCGGAGTTATATCCTTTTGACAAGATATTTTCATTAGAATCGAAGTCATATCGTAATGAAATTAATCATTACACAAAATGGTGGTAGTAACGGTCATATATCTATTTAATTTCATAATTCAATGTTTTTTCCTTTATTATTTAATTAATATCTACATACATGTTGTTTTGCCTTACTGATTTTGGATTTGTACTTTTGCAGGTTGTACTCAGGTTGCTTTAGCTATAATATTCATCCAATTTGTTCTTCCATGATCTTCATTTGCCCTAGTTGCAATTTATCAAGTCAATTGTGGAATTCCATGAGAGCTGCAGATTATTGACAAATTTGTAGTTGTCTGATTTTTCAAAAGAGGAATAAAAAGAAATGGGACGAGAATAGGGAATTAAAAAGAAAATCTATGATGCCAAGGATTCTTGGTTTTCGACTTGTATTTTCTATATAAACATGCCAACAATGTTGGTTTTCATGTTTATAAAAAAATTGTTTTCATTTTCATTTTTTTTTTTTTAAATAAAGTAGAAGGCTAAGTTAAAGAGGAAGAAGAATCTTCCTTGACCAACTTCAAATCAATATTATCTTGCAGATTTCTTATGAATTCTTCCTTTGTTAATGGTTTATGATATATTCATAATCTATGACGATTTACAAGGAAAAATATTTTTTCTTCATCAATGGTTTGATTCTAACTGCTCCATTATCAAAGACAGTTTCAATCTCATAAGGACCAAGCCAATGAGTTTGAAATTTTCCTTGAAAATCTTTAAACTTTGAATCAAAAAGCAATGCCCAATCACCAAGCTAGAATTTTCTTTCTTTCATAAACTTACCATGCCATCTGGATATTTGTTATTGGACTATATTGGTTCTATGAACAACATCTTGTCTTATCTCATCAAGTTCATTCAATTGCTCCATTGTTTGTCTTTGGGATTCTAATACATCAAGACCTAATTTGGTTGTTGTTTTAAAAGTCTTTATCTCGAACTCAATAGGAAATAGGACTTGCTTTCCATAAACAAGTTCATAAGGAGTGTATCTTGTTGTGTTTCTTCATGTGGTACGATATGCCCATAAAGCTTCTGGAATTTTTTTTGCCCAATCCCTTCTATGCAGATGCAATGTCTTGGTAAGAATTGCTTCAATTACTTTATTGGTAAATTCAACTTGTCCATTGGCTTGTGGGTGATATGGAGTAGACTTTCGATGTTTGATTTTGTACTCCTCCATTATCTTCTATACCAACTTGGATGTAAATTGAGTACCTTGATCTGTCACAATTTCTCTTGGGACACCAAAATGAGTGAAAGTATCCTAAAAAAGAAATGAAACTACAACATTTTCAATACCAAAAGGAAGTGCTTTAGCTTCTACCCATTTTGTGACATAATCTATACAAAGAGGGATGTACTTTTTTGTCTTGACGATATATTAATTGGACCAACAAAATCCAAAGCCTGTTTCTCAAAAGGCTCAATAAGTACCTAAGGTTGTATAGGCATTTCATCTGAAGAAATATACTTCCCCATTCTTTGACAACTATCACATCTCTTAACATATTCTTGGCATCCTTAAAAAGAGAAGGCCAATAATATCCTAAGAGAAGGACTTTATAGGCAGTTATCCTAAGAGAAGGACTTTATAGGCAGTTCTTTTATCAGTGAAATGTCATCCACATGGTTCATCATCACAAGATTTTAATATCTCCAGTACTTCATCCTCTCTAACACATCTTTGAATGATTAAGTTAGGTCTTGTCTTGTACAATTCTTCATTTATCCATGAATAAGATGCACTAGTTTGCATAACCTTCCTTTTATCTCAAGGAGATACATATGATGGTAACTTCCCTGTAGCCAAATAATCAACAATATCTGCAAACCAAGGAGATTTAATAAATACTGCAAAAACATATTCACCAGGAAAATTACCTTCTACAGGAACATCATTATTATCATTTTGGATTCTCGATAGAAAATCAACAACTGTGTTTTGCTTTCCAGGTCTATCCAAAATAGTAGTATTGAATTCTTGTACTAAAAATAACCATATTGTAATTCTACCATTAATAATTGATTTATTCATTAAATATCTAATTGCAGAATGATCTGTGTGATTGAAGGTTTCACAACGAGTGATATAATGTCTGAATTTATTGAAGGCATGTACAACAACTAAAAACTCCTTTTCCATTACAGTGTAATTTAGCTCTACAAGGGTTAGCTTTTTGCTTGTATAGTAAATGGCATAAGGAGTTAAATATTTCTTTCCTAATACGACTCCTAAAGTTGTATCTGAGGCATCAGTCAAAATGTGAAAAGATAGTTTCTAGTTTGGTCCCCTTAAAATGGGTGCTTCAGAAATCTTTTCTTTCAATGTTTCAAAAGCTTTTTGGCAGTCAAAATTTCACATGAATTCACAATATTTTTTAATCAATTTGAAAAGTGGAAAGGCTATCTTTGTAAAGTTTTCTATAATAGCTAGTAAAACCAAGAAAACTTCTAACATCTCTTTGACAAGTTGGAACTAGTAATTTAGAAAAGACTTCTACCTTAGATGCATCCACTTTGATTCCATTTCTTGAAATATGGTGGCATAAAACAATTCCCTTAGTGAACATCATAAAACATTTTTCATGGCTTAATGAGAGATTTACTTCTTTACACCAAATGAGAGCTTTTTCCAAAATTTTAAGAGCTTCTTCAAAAGAGCTTACATAGGCAGTAAAATCATCCATGTAAGCTTCCACACAATCATGAATTAGATTAGAAAAAAAGCCTAAAATTGCCCTTTCGAATGTTGCAAGTGAATTACATAACCTAAAAGGAAGTACTCGATAAGCATAAGTTCCCCACAAACAGGTAAATGTTGTTTTATCTTAATCTTATGGAGCTACTTGGATCTAGTTATATCCACTAAAACAATCCAAGAATGAAAAATATTTTTTCCTTGCCAATTTATCAAGGACTTGATCTATAAAAGGAAGTGGAAAATGATTTTTTAGAGTAGCTTTATTCAATTCCCTATAATCAATGCATACTCTCCATTTTCCATTCCTTTTCAGGACAACTACCAACAGTGAGACCCACTGGCTGTCTGATATTGGATAAATGAAATTCACATTTAACAATTTTTGTAATTCCTCTTTAACAATTTCCCTTTGATTTGGATTCATCCTCCTCTGGGGTTGTCGAATTAGTCTGGTATTTTCTTCAATATAGATATGATGCATACAAGCGTTAGGATCAATTCCTTTCATATCAGTGTACTCCCATGCATAAGCAAAGGAATGTTCTTGTAACATCTTCACTAATTATTTCTTTTGAGATTCTTCCATATTATCATTAATATTCAAAGTTTTTTGTGGAAAAAATTCCATTAAAGAATTGCCAAATTTCTTTATAGAATGTAAAGTCATTTGACAAGATGATACATATTCAATATTACATTGTTCTTGAAAACTTTGATTGTGTTCACAATATGAGGAAGATTCATTATTTTCCATTAAATTCAAAATATGATCTTCTTCATTTATTTGTGAAGTAGCGAAAAATGGTCGTATATCAAAGTTTCATTATCATCGTCTATCCATGCTTCACTTTCTACTTCTATCATTGTTTTTGCAGTAGGATATAATGTGAATTTCATTGTCGAACTTCCATCAGAGATAAACATATCACCAGATCCACGACTTATAAAAGCATCAATTGTAGCTAACCATGGTCTACCTATAATCAATGGGTGTCCTCCTAGGTTATTCTTGGGTGTCAAGATCATGAAGTCAACAGGATATTCCAAAGAATCTAAGGATACAAATACATATTCTAACACACCATTAGCTTTGATAACAGATCTATCTGCTAATTGCAATAATGTACGTGTATATTGAAGATTAGGAAGTTTCAATTGATTCATAGTTTGTTTACTCATGATATTTATGGTTGCTCCTAAATCAATCAATGTATTTGGAATCTCAACACCATTAATGTGTGTTTTCACAATGGGACTTCCTGGATCTATATATTTTTTAATTGTGGTCTTTCCCATCATGATATCTACAATTTTCCCAACTAACTAGACTCTTTTAACTTCTTTCCTTTTTCTTCCTAGATTTTTAATACTTAACTCCCTGATTGTCTTCGCAAATATTAGTATTTCTTTGATAGCTTGTAACAAAGGAATTTTTATACAAACATTTTTCAGTTCATCTATTATATCGTAATCAGGCAACAAAATATGTTTTTCTACCCCTTTATCAATTTTTAATCTTTCAGGAAAAGGTGGATTCTGAATAGAAACTGATGCAGGAGCATAAGGCTTGAAGAAAAATTCGAAGAATTATTCCAAAAATACAAAAAAATATTACAAGTAAAGGAGTGGGATCCTTTAACCATCAATTTCCATGTTTTCCTAGTTAAGCATAGAGCTAGAATATAGGATTTGATCATGATGTAATAAGTTTTAGTTAGTGAGCTGTAGTGGATATTCTCGAGTAGAATGCCTCATAGGACAGATACGGTTAATAAATTTTAGCCTTTGAATTAGGATCTGGTTGTTAGGACGAACCAGTACTTATGTAATTTTCACACTATTGTAAAGGGATTTTAACTGTTGAAGAAATTTGGCTTTCCCGGAGCGAATCTAGTAAAGTGGAAAATTTTAGTTTATGTGTATGTGGATGAGAAATTCTCTGTCAAATCCAGAAGGATAATCTCCTTTGAAATCCTTGTGTTATTGTGAAATTAGAAGTTTAATCGATGTTCTATGAGATTGAATGAAATGATGTTGACTGTGTTAAATTCTATGTTTTAACTGTGTTTCTCGTGAACCCTGAGTGTGTGGAATGGACGGTCGAGATCAGTGGAGGAAGACCTGCGGCGTGAAGATTTAATTTGGACGGTTAGATTTCAGTCGAGACCAATCAACGGTGTTCGGGCGTAGAAGTTAATCGACAATTAACAAGCTGAAGCGGGTTGGAGAAACCACAAGTGGTTATTGGGTGGAACAAAGGCGGTAAGTGATAATTCCCCCGTTGGCTCTGATTCCATACCAACAGTGACACGTAGCAGCGAGGAGAGAGAGGGAAACCACTTTTCCAGGTGGACTTGGAGTGCACAAGTTAGCTGACCGATATGCATATGAATCGTTAGATCTGGTGGAGCAAGATCGATGGTTGATAGGCGTGGATCAGGTTTGAGGTCAGGGAAGTATTGTTGGCTGTTGGATCTGGAATAGATCAATGGTGGAGAAGCGCCAATGAGCTTTTAGAAGACGGATTTCAAATTTTATTAAACTAAGGTTTGTATTATCATCAAGTCCAGTATGGTGGTAGGTGGTAGTTTAGCGGAACTCTGTGAATTTTGGAGGGTTGTTAACTTAGCAAAGCTCTAAAGGTTATCGATGGATGATAGAGAGCCCACTGAACCAGCAATAGAAGATATAATCTCACAGTTTGGGAGATTGACACTCCTTCCTGCACCCAGACCGCCATCATTAGTGGTATCAGAGCAACCTGTTGACACTGAATTGAATCTCAGAAGCAAGAGAAGGAAGACTAATATGGCTTTCAGAGTTGGAAGAGGACGAGGACGTGGTAGAACAGGACGACCAGTTGCAAATGCTGAGTTGATGGAAGCTATGCAACAAATGTAAGCTAGATTAGAAGCATTAACAGCAGGGAGAAATATAGATGACGGAGATGTTAGTGAGCTTGAGGTTGAAATTGAAGAAGAGGAGGAAACTATAGCAGTTATTCTTGAGATGAGATTCTTCCAATCAGTGTTGAGATCCACAACTAGGCCAAAAACTGAGGTTTCAATATATGCAGGAGGATTGAATCCAGCAGAATTGATAGACTGGATTAATGGCATGGAGAAATTCTTTGATTATGAAGACACAGAAGCTGAGAAGAAAGTAAAGTTTGTTGTCACCAAGCTAAAAGAACATGCAGCACTTTGGTGGGATGGAGTGCAGGCAAAAAGAAAGAGTCTTGGCAAGCAACCAATCAGAAATTGGAATAGGATGGTAGCAAAGCTAAGAGGTAAGTTTCTACCAAGTAATTATTAGCAAACCTTGTTTAGACAGATGTAGAATCTTAGACATAGGTCTATGACAGTGAGAGAATATACAGAGAAATTCTATAAGGTAAGTATAAGAGCTGGACAAACTCAAGATACATATGAGAAGGTGGCTAGATATGTGAATGGTCTTAGGATGGACATTCAAGATGAGATAAGTATATTCTCTCCTAAAACAGTAGAAGAAGCTTATCAGGTGGTACTGAAAGCTGAAGAAAAACTCATGAGGAAGCAGTCTGCCAGAGGAAGAGGTAGTTTCCAAGGAAAAGGAAGTCAAGGTGGTAGAGGAAGATCTACAACACCTAGAGATGGAGCTAGCAGCAGCTTAACCCAGCATGCAACCACAGAAGGTGATGCAGGTGGCAGAGGGAGTTTTTCTAGAGGAAGAGGAGGCAGAGGTAGAGGAGAAGTAAGATGTTACAGATGTAACAAACTGGGACACAAAGCTTTTGAATGCCCAGAGAATGCAGGAACAAGTCTGAGGAATGCAATTATTGCTCAAGTTGAGGAAGAAGCATCAGCAATGATAGAAGAAGAAAATGTACCAGAGAGAGGAGAATCTTTGGTAGTCAATAGAGTTTTGCTCAAGCCAGCAAAGGAGATAGTTGAACCATCACAAAGAAAGACTTTGTTCAGAACAGTGTGTAAGGTTCAAGGGAAATGCTGTCAGATGATCATTGGTAGTGGCAGAACTAATAATTTGGTCTCTACAGAAGTGGTGGAGAAATTGAAGTTGAAGACAATGAGACATCCAACACCTTACAAGGTGTTATGGTTACAAAAGGGACATCAGTTGTTAGTGAATGAACAGTGTGAAGTGGAGTTGTAGTTGGGAAAATATAAGGATAAAATTGTATGTGATGTGATGCCTATGGATGTGTGCCACATATTACTTGGAAGACCTTGGCAATATGACAAAGGAGCTATGCATGATGTGGAAAGAAACACCTACAAGTTTGGTAAAGATGGTGTCAATCATATATTGCTGCCTATGGAAGAAGAGGATGCATCAAGAAAGAATATTGATCCAAAAACTCTATTACTAGGAAGAAAGGAATACTTACAGCAGATTGAAGAAAATGAGGTAAATTTTGCTGTAATTTGCAAGCCCAAAGTAATAATGACTTTTACTAAAGTTTCTGATTTACCCATTGAAATTCAAGAAATGTTGGACAACTATTGTGATATCATTTTTGATTATTTGCCTAATGAGTTACCACCCATTAGAAGAATTAGCCATCATATAGATTTGATTCCTAGAGCAAATCTACCAAACAATGCAGCTTACAGAATGACTCCCACAAAAAATGAAGTAGTTAGAAAGCAGGTTCAGGAACTGCTTGACAAAGGATTGATCAGAGAAAGTTTGAGTCCTTGTCCAGTACCAACAGTGTTGAGTCCAAAGAAAGATGGAGGTTGGAGAATGTGTATTGATTCAAGAGCCATCAATAAAATCATAATCAGGTATAGATTTCCTTTACCAAGAATTAAAGATTTGATGGATTGTTTGAGTGGAGCAAAGTATTTTACAAAACTAGATCTTAAAAGTGGGTATCATCAGATAAGGATAAGAGAAGGGGATGAGTGGAAAACTTCTTTTAAGACAAATGAAGGATTGTATGAATGGAGAGTAATGCCTTTTGGGTTGTCAAATGCACCAAGTACGTTTATGAGACTCATGAATGAAGTACTTAAGGAGTTTATTGGTAAATCTGTAATAGTATATCTGGATGATATATTAGTTTACAGCAAGCCTAAGGAGGAGCACATAAGACATCTGAATTACATCTTAGAAAGGTTACAACAAGAGAAATTATTTCTGAATTTGAAGAAATGTTCATTCATGAAAGACGAATTAGTGTATTTGGGTTTTGATATTTCCGCTAAAGGATTGAAGATGGATCCAAAGAAGATCAAGGCAATCATGGAGTGGCCTTCACCTAAAAGTATCTTTGAGGTAAGAAGTTTTCATGGTCTTGCTAGTTTTTATAGGAAATTCATAAAGGATTTTAGTAAGATCAATGCACCTATTGTTGAGACTATAAAGAACGATAAACAGCCATTTATATGGACTACTGAAGCAGAAAAGAATTTTCAGTTGTTGAAGAAGAAGATCACTGAAAAACCTACTTTGGTTCTACCTTACTTTAATAAACCTTTCCAAGTGAAATGTGATGCCGGTGGAGAAGCTATCAGAGGTGTTTTAAGTCAGGAAGACAGACCTATAGCTTATTTTAGTGAAAAGTTGAATGATGCAAAAAAGAAGCATTCTTCTTATGATAAAGAGTTTTATGCAGTTGTGCAGTCATTGAAGAAGTGGAGACATTATATAATGACAAAAGAGTTCATACTTTATTTAGATAACCATCCATTGCAGTATATTATGCAACAGCCAAAGCTTAACCAGAAACATGCCAAATGGGTAGAATATCTTAAGGGCTTCCATTTTGTCTTGGAGCATATAAATGGCCAATCAAACAAAGTTGCAGATGCTTTAAGTAGGAGAAATACATTATTTAAAGAGAGTCAAATTCAAGTGTTGGGTTTTGATTTTCTTAAAGAATTGTATGAGACCAATTTAGATTTTAAAGAGGCATTTGAAGATTGTAAGAATCCTATTTTGATGGATAGGAATAAATAGTTGGATCATTTCTTACAAGATGGATTGTTGTTTAAGAGAAATCAACTATGCATACCAAATTGTTCTATGAGGGAGAACTTAATCAAAGAGAAGCATAGTGGTGGACTTGCAAGAAATTTTGGTATAGATAATACTTATGAATAGTTGAACATATTTTATTTCTGGCCGAAAATGAGATCTGAAGTGGAAAAGTATGTGAAAACTTGTAAAGTCTGTCAATATGCAAAGGGAAGAAGCCAAAACACAGGTTTGTATGTTCCATTACCAATTCTAGATAGGCCTTGGGATATGGTAAGTATGGATTTTGTTTTGGGCTTACCAAAGACTCAAAGAGGAAATGATTCAATTTTTGTTGTAGTGGACAGATTTTCAAAAATGGCACATTTTATTCCATGTTATAAAACCAGTGATGCTACTCACAATGCTAATTTTTTTTTCAAGGAGATTGTAAGATTGCATGGGTTGCCTAAGAGTATTGTCTCAGACAGGGATTCTAAATTTGTTGGACATTTCTGGAGGACACTTTGGAAGAAGATAGGAACTAAACTAAGTTTCAGTTATGCCTATCATCCACAGACTTATGGATAGACTGAAGTTGTGAACAGGAGTTTAGGTAATATTTTAAGGAGTCTTACTATAGAAAATCCAAAGCAATGGGATCAAGTATTGGCACAGGTTGAATATGCATATAATGACTCGCCTAACAGGAGTACACGGCAGGGTCCATTCCATATAGTTTATGGAATGCATCCAAGAGGAGTGTCTGAGTTAAGAAACATGGGAAAAGATGAGATGAGAAGTGCAGAGGGAGAAGATTTTGCTTCAGAAATACATGCAATACCTGAACATGTGAAACAAAAGCTACAGGATAGCAACATTAAGTACAAAAACAGAGCAGAAATGAGAAGAAGAGAAGTGAACTTTGAAGTTGGGGATTTGGTTTTAGCACACCTAAGGAAGGAAATATTTCCAAAGAGGAAGTATAACAAATTGAAGTTCAAGATAATTGGACCATGCAGAGTATTAAGGAAATTTTATGCAAATGCATATGAAATTGAATTACCCCCTAATGTTGGAATATCTCCAATTTTCAATGTTGCAGATTTGTACAAGTATGAAGGTGAAACTGCAAATGGTACAGAAGAAAACCAAGAGATACAGGAGATTGACTGGGTAAAACAGTTACCTATGGCAAAGGAATTACAGCCAGAAAGGATTTTAGACAAGAAAGTATTCAAGAAAACCAGAGGATATGAGTACTTTCAGTATTTGGTCAAATGGAAGGATCAACCAATTGTTGAAGCTACTTGGGTAACACAAAACATGCTACAGAAATTGGGCAGTTCTATAGAAGAGCCCATGGACAGGAGCCCATGAAGAATTTTTTCCTTAGGAGTCTGATGCAGGAGCATAAGGCTTGAATACAAATTCAAAGAAATATTCCAAAAATACAAAAACATACTACAAGCAAAGGAGTGGGATCCTTTAGCCATCAATTTCCATGTTTTCCTAGTTAAGCATAGAGCTAGAATATAAGATTTGATCATGATGTAATAAGTTTTAGTTAGTTAGTTGTAGTGGAGATTCTCGAGGAGAATGCCTCGCAGGACAGATAGGGTTAATAAATTTTAGCCTTTGAATTAGGATCTGATCTGATTGTTAGGACGAACGAATACTTATGTAATTTTCACACTATTGTAAATGGATTTTGACTGTTGAAGAAATTTGGCTTTCCTAGAGCGAATCTAGTAAAGTGGAAAAATTTAGTTTATGTGTATGTGGATGAGAAATTCTTTGTCAAATCCTGAAGGATAATCTCCTTCGAAATCTCTATGTTATTGTGAAATTAGAATTTTAATCGGTGTTCTATGAGATTGAATGAAATGATGTTAACTGTGTTAAATTCTGTGTTTTAACTGTGTTTCTCATGAACCCTGAGTGTGTGGAATGGATGGTCGAGATCAGTGGAGGAAGACCTATGCCGTGAAGATTTAATTTGGACGATTAGATTTCAGTCGAGACCAATCAACAATGTTCGAGCGCAGAATTGAATCGACAATTAACAAGCCGAAGTGGGTTGGAGAAACCACAAGTGGTTATCTGGTGGAAGAAAGGCGGTAAGTGGTAATTCCCCCGTTGGCTCTGATTCCATACCGACGGTGACACGTAGCAGCAAGGAGAGAGAGAGAAACCACTTCTTTGGGTGGATTTGGAGTGCGCAAATTAGCCGGCCGATATGTATATGAGCCGTTAGATCTGGTGGAGCAAGATCGACGATTGATAGGCGTGGAGCAGGTTCAAGGTCGGGGAAGTATTGTTGACCGTTGGATCTTGAATAGATCAACGGTGGAGAAGCGCCAACGAGATTTTAGAAGACGGATTTCAAATTTTATTCAACTAAGGTTTGCATTATCATCGGGTCTGGTATGGTGGTAGTTTAGCGAAACTCTACGACTTTTGGAGGGCTGCTAACTTAGCGAAGCTCTAAAGGTTATTAGTGGATGAGAGAGAGCCCACTGAACCAGAAATCACACCCGGAACCAGTAGTAGAAGATATAATCTCACAATTTGGGAGATTAACACTCCTTCCTACACCCAGATCAGCATCAGAAACTCAAGGTTGTTCTATAATGGGAGTTGATTTTATTGGAGTATCATCAGAATGTACAAGGGTGGTTTGTTTTTGAGGATTTTCCTCTTGATGAAGAGATGTCACTTCTTAGAGAGGTCATCATTTTCAAACTCTTAGATAACAACAAATGGTGACTTATTTTCCAATACTCTACCAAATCTAAGTTGGAAATTTTCTAGATCTAATGGAGTTATCATGTAATTTTGGAAATTCTTCCCTTCCATGTTGTAAATAGGTTGTGAGCTTTTATTATTTGGATTTGGAAGTGGCTAAGCAGGTAGTTTATTTGGATTTTTGTGGAAATGGTAGTGAAAGTTGTGGGTTTGGATTTTGAGGTTGAGAGGGTTGAATAAGCTGAGGAAAATTTTGTGGTGGAAAAACAAGGTAAGGTTGTTGAAATTGAGGATATTGAGGATACTTTCCATAAGGATTTTGCCATGGTCTCTTGGCAATAAAACAAAGAGGTTCTACTTGATTTAGCATTACTTGCTCTTGATAGACATCTTTAGGACCCAATATTGAAGGACATTCCTTTGTATCGTGATTTTATGCACATATAACACAGGTTTTTACACTTTTAAAGTCAAGAGGGCATTCTCTCAAGGCATGTTGATTTCTACATTTTTGACAAAAGATAGATAATGCAATATTTTCAGCCTTTTGCTTGTTTTGTACTTTAATGGTATCTATTTGTTCACTAAGGCTCCCCAAAATATATGTTTTAAAGTTGTCAAGCAAATGGCCTATTTCAACCCTACTCATTGTCCCAACTGCAAATTTATGAATCCTATACATAACAAGATCCCTTGGATTTTTCCCAGTTCTTTCCTTTCCTCTTGAAATGTGTATGCATAACTCACGAATATCTCCAAATGATAATTGAGAAATATCTCCTTTACCATCAAATTGAGAAGATATATCCACTCATATCTGATAGATTTCAACAAGAGAGCTTTCAAAGTTTCTTCATCTAGATTATGCATTTTAGCCCTTTTTACAGTATAAGCAAATATTTCAATGAAATCTTCAAGACTTTCATCTTCTTTTTGCATCATTTAAAGACTTCATATTTAAGGTTATAGGGCATACAATAATCCTTGTATTTTTCTAAGAATGCAGTTTTCATTTTTTCCCATGTTCTTACAGAATGTGCTCCTAATCCCATAAACCAATTTAATGTTGCATCCTTAAGAGTGGCTAGAAATAATTTCAACTTTTGAGTATCAAGGAAGCAGTCATAAGATCTAGACAAAACTTAAAAATCAAAGAGAAATGTTCCAGGATCCTCATTTCTTGACCCATGGAAATTAGGGAGCATAGAGGGTGAGATATTTTTCATTGTGGTTGTGGTATCTTCATCAAAGATTGGAAATCCAAAAGGTTATGGATCTCCTCTACCACCTCCTCTTCCTCTTGCTCCACCTCTTCCACCTCCTCTATTTCCTCCTCTTCCAGCTCCAATCCTAGGTTGTTCACCATTCACATTATGTACTTCTCCTTCCCCTTCTCCTGCCATTGTAGATTCTTTAGAGCTAATGTAAGGTTCCAAAATTGGGTTTTCTAGTTCCCCCTCTAGCTCCTCTTGTTCTTATATCTTTTTTTTTGTGTAAGTCAGATAGATATATTATAAAACAAAATATAGTACAAAAAATCTGTTGTTGCAGATCGAGACCTAAGGCAGACAGGTCAACAAACACAAGACACCAGCACTAAGATATCAAGATACTATAAAGTTCAAAATGCTAACCGCACACCACGCAGGGTGGCATGGCCATTTATCTACTACGCATAGCGTTAACACAAACTAACCTTGAATTGCGCCATTGTAACGAGAAAACATTCAGGATATGATTGAGTTACAGTACAAGAAGTCCACCTAAACAGTCAGCAAAAACAAAAGAGATAGAACAGACAGCCCCGACTTACTGTGGGGGCATCCCGAACCTGCTTGCAATATCCAATCCCTGTTCCAGGACGTGCTTGTCCACTCTTTCCTGCAGGGAACGATAATTATGAATTTCCTTTGACGGTTCCTGCTGCTTACCATCAGAGCTCGGGCGAGCCGGACTCAGCGTCTGCCGAAGAATTTTAATAAGCAGGGTTAACTTTTTGTTGAAAGTTTTCGCAACATCATGCACTGCCGAAATTTTGTTTTCTAACACCTCACATATCTCATACATACCTTTCAGTTGGGCTTCAGAGATGAGGTTCTCCCCTTGAGAATGTTGGTTCCCTTCATCCCTGGATTCCAGAGCTCTCGCCAATAGAGTCTTAATCCTCCAACTCTCCACTTGAGTGCGCACGAATTGCGTAGCTCGCCTGGAGGTAGTGCCCGGGTCCATCAACCAGTCGACCTCCCTTGCTATGTCCTCCTCTGTGCGCGGCCGTTCCTCCTCCTTAACTGCAGCTTCCATATCAGCAATCTGTCGTTTGTTTCTCGTTGTCGATCGGGTCTCATACATGCTCCTTGCACTATGAAGCTCCTGGTTTGCATTTATGCTTCGACAGCTTCCAGTATCCATGTTTCCCCGGTTATCCGTCTCTTGATGACCAGCTCGGAACCAAGAACAATAGAAACCCAGAGTAATACCCTTAGAAAGAGTAATGGAATCGTTGCTCCAACTGTTTGTTAAATAGCCTTTCGCCTTGAGGTCTCCCATGATGAGCCTCACCTCCCGAGATGTCGTGGGAGTACTATCATCATCGTTCCTGTAGATGGTCGTGAATGCTACATGATACCTCCAGATCTGAAAATAAATGTTGCTTATACCTTGATGAATGTATTCGTGCCAAAAATCCATCCTGCTGAAAAGGCAACTGCAGTAGTCCCTTCGATATATCAAATTGTAGATATAATCTTTGTGCACCTTCTGTTGCCATAAATGTTGTCGCCGAACTTGTCCTTTCGCCCTATGCCAACTTTCACCTCTCATATCGTCTCCCAAGTGTTCCATTTTGAGGTGCCGTAATATTCTATTGTTTCCCGGTTAAGCCCGGTTTAAATTGCCCAAGTCCTCTCTTGCCAGCTGTGAGCATCTCTCCTTAAGGCTCGGACTGTCCACTTGCTGCCAACAGCTGTCCCATCCCCTGTCTTGATTGTCAATGTTGTAGTTTGCCAAGTAATCAACCAGCCCATTTGCTTTACGCCTCACTGTTTGAAAGACTAATCCTTTCATTTCGCCAATTAACTGTGCAATGTTCTTCGTCACCTTGGCTAGCCTCCAGTGTCTCATAGCTTTGCAAGCCTGAGTGCCTCCCTGAATTTTCTTTGCGACTGATATGGCCAGGGACGAGTCGCCTTCCACCACTACATTGCTATTCTGTAAACTCTTTAGAATTCTCAGCCCTTGTTCTAACGTCGCAAACTCCATCTCATTGTTCATTCCTTCTCCCAACGCCCTGCAGTAAATATGCACAATTTCTCCTTCCTGGTTTCTAATAACACCTCCTATGCCAGCTCTTCCGGGGTTGCCTCTGGAGGCACCATCAAAATTCAACTTCAGACCTCCCTCTGGCGGGCAATTCCATATGTTGACCTCCGAATTTGGTTGTTGCTGGTGTCTCGGTGTCGTTATGCTGTGGTTGGCTTCCAGTTGAAAGCACTTCAAGATATGTAAGTCCCAAGCCGATGGCTTCTCATTGGGATCCACCTTGCATTTTGTCTGAATTAATTGTTTAATATTTGTTAGTATAGTTACTTTTGAATGCTCAGTATTTCTGTATTCATCCTGAAATACCCTCATGTTGCGCTCTTTCCATATTGTCCACAATAAGAAGCCTGGCATGGCTTTCCAGATGTTATTGACTCTCTGGTTTTTGGAAAATTTGTTTTTCCAGTTTAGAATCGTATTTCGGATGGAATCTCTATCACAATCTGATTTTCGTAGAATTCCCTCCATCCAGTTCCATAAATGGTTAGCCCATTCACAAGAATTAAATAGGTGGTTTATAGTTTCTTCTTCTCCTAAGCACATTGGGCATCTGGATGGTCCACCGAACCCTTTTCTGCGCAGATTGTCCCAAGTCAGGGTTTTGTTCCGCATTAGTAGCCATAGGAATGTTTTAATTTTTGGCCAAAAAAGGCTATCCCACACTTTGTTGCACCAGGGCACTGCTTCCTCCTGTTCTGCCTTTACTATCATTTCCCTTGCTTATTTTAGTGAGAAATTTCCATTTCCTATCATACCCCATCTTAGCTGATCATCTTCCTCTGTTTTCCTTATCTTTCTTTTAAGAATATGATTATTGAGTTGTTTTGTGCTTTCATTTCCCTCAATGTTGTTGTCAACATTGAGATCTATCCATTCTCTCCAGCTTGCATCTCTGCTGCTTTAATCCCAGTAATGGTAGACTCTGTTTCTGCCTTCATTCTGGCTGATTGTTTGAGATAGCTTAGCTTTGGGGTGTCCAATTTTGGGAGTTGCTGCCATGCATCTTCTGAAAACAGGGCCAACCTTCCATTGCGTATTTCCCAGAAGCTATTTTCTTGCACTAGGCTACGGTTTTGTCTTGCAAGATTCCATATGGGCAAGCCCTCTGGAACCTCCTGCAATCTTATGAGATCCTGATGATTGCAGTTTGGGATGTATTTGTATTTCCAATGTCTGGCCCATGGCAGATTGGGCTCTTTAATCCATCTCCACAATAGCTTTGCACCGCAGGTCATGTTGACGACTGACGGATCCACCAGATTTAGTCCCCCCATATATTTCGGCTTGCATAATTTGTTCCAGGCTACGAGCGCCCATTTTCTCTTGTCCTCATTCCCACTCCATAAAAAGGATATCTGTATAGCTCTGATTTGTTGAAGTATCCCCTTGGGAGCCGGTAGCATGGATAATAAGTACTGCGGTATAGCCTGTAACACAACCTTGGTGAGGATTAATCTTCCGGCAAAGTTGAGCGCCCTGTGCGTCCAGTGTTTGCATCTATTTTCCATGTTGGCTATGATCTTTTCCCAGTGCACTTTCTGCCAAGGTTGGAGAGTAAGGGGAGCTCCTAAATATCTTGAAGGTAACCTGCCTATCCGGAAACCTAGAAGTTGAGAAAGGTGAGCCTGAATAGCATGATGAGTGTTGAAGAAGAAAATCGTAGATTTTGAGAAATTGATTTCCATTCCTGAGGCTCTGCTGAAGAGATCTAAGATTCCCTTGAATGCCAAGGCCTCTTTCACTGTGGGGCTGCCATGTAACATAGTATCATCCACAAACTGCTGATGGGTGGTAGCAAGGATAGACGGGATTGGTTGAAGACCCTTAATTACCCCTTCAGCTTTCTTTTTGGCTATGATTCTGCTGAGACCCTCCATGAGGATAACGAATAGGAAAGGGGATAGAGGATCACCCTGTCTTATTCCTCGCGAGGGTGAGAATGGTTCAGAGGGGGCTCCATTAACTAAGATCGAGAACCTTGATGATTTTATGAGGGCAAGAATCCAGTTAACCCAATGCTTGTAGAATCCGAAAGCGTCCAGAATAGCTTCAAGGTAATTCCAGCTCACCTTGTCATAAGCTTTTGATAAATCAAGCTACATTAACATCCCTGCTTTTTCCTTGAATGGAGAGTGTGGATCATCTCTTGAGCAAGAATAATATTGTCTAATATGTGCCTTCCCTCTACATAGCCCGATTGCTCTTCAGATATGATGCCCGGAAGAATGGGCTTCAGCCTGTTGGCAATAACTTTTGATATTATTCTATAGATGACATTGCAGAAAGCAAAAGGTCTGAACTTTTCAGGAGTGTTGGCTTCCTCTACCTTCGGAATTAGCGCTATGAAGGTCGAATTAATGGATTTGAGAATGGTTCCAGAGCGTCTGGAGTCCTCTACAACATCCCAAACATCCTGCTTCACAATATTCCAGCAAGCCTTGTAAAAATTGATTGTAAACCCATCCGTCCCAGGGGCTTTATTGTTTGGCATGCTTCTGACAGCTTCCTCCACCTCTTCCAATGTGATTTCCCTACTGAGGGCCTAGTTTTGGTCAGAGGTAACAGCTTTAGGAATGGCTTTTAGAAGTTCCCTAATGGCTTCCCCTCTATTTATCTGTGGTTCCTGTGCTATGGAGCTGAAATGAGCTGAGAGAAACTCTGATATGTCATGGTGGTTCTTCACTAACTCCCCATTTCCATTTCTCATCTCAAGAATTTTGTTTGAACTTCTGTAATCTAGAGCAGATCTGTGAAAAAAATTTGTGTTCTGCTCTCCCTCTTTTAGCCACTGAATTCTTGATTTTTGCCTCCGGAGAATTTCTTCCTGCCGACATCGACTGTGCCACTGTTGAGTTAGAGTTTTTTCTTGTTCTATAGATTCCTCACTGTTTTGCTCGGCTGCCCACTCTCTATGAATTTGTTCCAACTTATCTTCTATAAGGGTTTTCTCCTTGAAGATATCTCCAAAAATTGTTCCATTCCACTCTTTTATCTTGTCTTTAATGAGTCTTAATTTCTTCTACAGATTAAACATTTTGGATCCCTTACCTTCCAGAGGTTCTAACCACTAGTTCTCTACCAGCTGAAGGAAGTTGGGATGATCCAACCAAAATTTTTAAAATCTAAAGGGTTTATTCCTTGATGTGCCCTAAACAGCAACTATGAGCGATATTGGCCAATGGTCTGATCCTCCACTATGAAGGATGTCTGACTCTACCAGGATACCATCCATTATGATGCTCTCAGAAATCAAAAAGCTGTGTAAGCGAGAGGCTATCATTCTATTTCCCCCTCTTCTATTATTCCATGTGAAATTGCCACTCTTGGTATAAATGTCTACTAATTTAGCGTTCTCAATGAAACTAGTGAAATACTCCGCATCTCTGTTAAGTTTCCTTAGTCCTCCTTTCTTCTCTAGAAGGGTTGTTATCATGTTGAAGTCACCCCCTAGAATATATTTGGACATTGGATGCCTAATAATAAGTCTATTTAAGGAATTCAGAAAACTGATTTTATCTTCTATCTTCTGTGGTCCATAAACATTTACACATAAAAATGATTCAGAATTACCTGTGGGTTGAGCTTCCACAAAAATGAAGTGCTTGTTCGCTTCTACAGATAGTATTTGAATTTCTCTTGTGTCCCATAGTGTGGCTAGGCCTCCTTCTCTGCCCTTATTTTCAACTTCTAGAAAGTTTATGTGCCTTCCGATCTTCTTGGTAATCCTTGCCATACTGGAACTGCTACATTTGGTTTTCTGTAAGAACATGATTTCCGGTCTATATTTCTGGAATTTGCGTTTCAGTAGTTTGTGCTTTGCTTGGCTGTTTAGCCCTTGTACATTCCAAGATATGATCTTCATGACAAACTTAAGGTATTATTGAAAGGACGGGAAGGCACTAAGAGCCTTCATCTTCCCTGAGTTGATCATTATCATTCCTAGCTCCTGCAAAGCTTCATTGCTTGTCTTTCAGCCCTTTTTCTTCTTTTGCCTTGAGCTTGATGAGTTCCATAGAAGACTCTTCAGGTGGAGACCATTACCTCTTGTGATGCCTAGCTTCCTATGTTGCCTTTCTAGTTCTGCTTTCTGCCTTGCTGTAAACAAATCACTGATTTTTTTTATTTCTTCTTCCGATGCAGTTTCTATACCTTGATTTTTCCAGTTCTCCACTACGACAGGTAGATTCAACCCTTCCCGGGCTAAAGCTTCCTCCAACTCAATGTCCTCGCTTCCTCCATCACTGGTCAGCATGTCTGTATCCTCCTCCGGCTCTTCTGGTCGCTCCCTCATTTGGATTTTGTTGTTGTTTTTGTCCTCTTCCTCTTCTTTCCTGGTTTGTTCCTCCTTGTCTCTTGGCTCCTTATCTGCTGCTTTGGTCTTCTGTATCTCCTCTGAGTCTATCTCCAAATCCAATATTTCGAAGGTATTGTTGTTGTTGTTTATATCTGTTCCTGCTTCGTATGCCCTTCTTCTGTTGGCTCTCTGCCTTGACTTCGGGGTTATAAAGTTATCTTTGCCTTTATTTGCTTGTTCTGTTTTAGCATCCTCCTCCTTCTTGTTCATAGGGCATTCCCTTATTAAATGTCCATGTTCATGACATTTACGGCATCGAAACGGGATCTGCTCATAATCTATTGCCTGAAAATAATCCTCATCCGTATACTCGAGCCATAGCCCCTCATACAGTGCTCCTGATACATCGATTTCCACGCATATTCTTGCGTATGAGGTGTATTTCTTCTGCAATGTTGCCTCTGAGGCTTTGATGAAAGTCCCCAACTGATCTCCAATTTGTTTTAGAGCGTTCAGACCCTAATAGTCTATCGGGAGAGAGAACAAGCAGATCCACACTGGAACCTGAGCAAAAGATTCTTTCTCTGGAACGAAGTTTGGTTTCCATGGTCGCATGTATAGACCAACTAAGGCCATGAAATACGGGCCTCCATCGAAAATCCTGTCCTTGTCTTCCATGTTGGTAAACACAACTGTAAAAAAACCTTTGGCTCCCAAGTGTAGTTTAACATCTCCTCTGGGCTTCCAATGCTGTCTGATCCACTGACACAAGGCTCTTTCAGTTGGCCACATTCCCATGAACTTGCATATGACTGCATGTTCAGCCATGTGCTCTCTATAGGCTTGTATCTCTGGATCCGTTATCACAACTCTGAGACTTTCAGCTTTCCTTGGTTTACAAATACTGTTTGTTGTTGAGTCTTTGTTGGGGTTCGAGCTTGTGTCCCCTTCCTTCTCTTTGTTCCCCCGCCTGCTGTTTGTGGGCTCCCCGTTTGCTCCTGGTTGTTTTTCCTTGTTTCCTGTCAGATTTTGTCCTGAAGAGTTTCTGTCTTCATTATCTTCCAAACCCTCATCTTCTTTGCCTTTGATTATTGTATTGTTGCTTGGTTCATTGTCTTCCTGTTGTGTCTTCTCCTTGTTTTTCCCGCCGCTCTACTTGAGCCTGTCATTCCCCGAGATTCTGACTCCCTCCTTTGCTTGCTGCCTTTGTTTCTGCATGATTATTTGTTTATAGGTGGGGGTCCCAATGGACCCCTCTGCACCCATCTGGACAGTCAGCTCTTGTCCCCTGCTTAACAGTGCTGTTATCCGTAATCTGTTCACTTCCAGCTCTGAAACAGTTACAGTTACTCAGAAACCCTCCAAAATCAACAGAGCAAGCCCCTTCCTCTGGTTCTTCTATCAATGGAATTTTAAAATAGGTTTCTTCTTCTTCCTCTTCACTAGGGATTTCTAGTTCTTGTCCTAGAAGTTGTTCTCCAATTGAAAGATAGAAAAATTACTTCTTCTGTTGGGGATGTAGGATCTTCTTCTTCTACTACGGCTTTAGTAGAAGAAGTTGGTGAATCTTTAGGTTGGATTTCAGATCTAAGTACCTCAGGAAGTCTATGCCTGCCTGCAATTTGAATATGAGATTGGGTGGATGGTCTGGCACTACGAGGTTGTGGTGGGGTGAGTGATGATGTTGGAATCAAACTCCTACCTCTACTTACAAATCTACCTCTAGATTCTCTTTCCCTATTCATATAATTTTTTTGGTGAAAATAAAAAGACTCTTACATACACTTCCCTAGCAATGGCACCAAAATGTTTGGTAATTTAATTGATGTTAAATTACTACATAAATTATCGACCAAGGCTAGTATACTAATGAAGCATATGTGTACTGCATGTATTAGAAGTCTTGATTATTCGAGTAATTCCTAGACTAAATTGAGATATCGAGATGCACGTGTTTTCATTACTCTTACATAAAAGTAAATATTTCACTCTTTAACAAAAATGAAATCAAAGTTATTGCACTTGCAGAAATAAATTTACTCCGTAATCAAACCCAAATTGCTTCAACAACCAATTATATATATATATATATATATATATATATAATTGTTTAGAGATTTATGAGCCTATCCTACTCGACAGAGACTAAGAATATCATTAAAAAAGATAATATCTCATGATTTTCTATCAGAGAAGCAAACCATGAGGCTAAATATTTGTTTGCATTAATTTCCTCACTCGCCTGGTTCACCTTCGGCTCCTTCATTGATTGACTTCCGCATTGACTGGCCCTATGTGGTGTTCTTATCATCGATCCAAATCATGAAGATAGGAAAATATCATTGTGCTAGCTATTAGCCACCTTCCCATACATCTCGTTCCTCGACTAGAGTTTCAGAACCTATCAAACCTTCAACTTTGTTGCAGAATTAGAGCAATTTAGTAGTTCATGCAAATATTAAGTTAAATAATAAAGAACAATGAAACTTACGAAATAAAAGATGTTTAAGTACCTTTGTAAATTGATGCTCAACTAGAGTTATTAGAGTCAAAAAAAGGAGGATGGTATAAGAAGGTGGTCAAAAAGAGACAAATTTTGTGCTTCAACACGGAGGGCAAAGTGTGTTTGCTTCCAAGGTTAATGCATCAAGAACATATTCCAGGGGACCAGAAGATCTTGACTTACCATATCCCTTCTACGAAGAAGCATTATCACATGTGGAAGACTGATTAAGATCTCGGACAAGCAGCTCCCACTGGCTCGCAATCCTTGTAAGTTTGAAGATTGAAATGTTAGTGTGAACTCTCTTCATGTCTTTGACTATGTTAAAATCAAGCGCGACAAATATTTCCAAAGTCTCTAGAGGAGTGAATTTATCTTATACTTCCATAATAGTATACTTGCTTTGACCATTGGCGAAAGTATTTTTCGCTATAGCATTATTTCCAGACTTAATCTAAGTGTTTTGAGCTGAGTTGACAGGCGGTGTGATCTTTCTTAACAAGTGTTCTTTCAATTTTTTCCTGGTTAGCTCTGATTCTAAAACTAGACCCTGGCTTCTAAACTTATATCAACTATTCTTCTTTTGATTTGGGTCCTCACTCAGTGGTGGTTCTTTGACAGTTTTCTTTTCAGCTGCGAATACACAACTAAAAGTATGCACTACGTGCCCAACACCCGTAGTTTCTTTAGCCACATAGTTTTCTTCCTTTTCTTCCATTGGCGCAGTCTACTCATCTGAAAGTACTGTATCAGTGATATGCACGACCAAAGTGTTCATGTTGTGATTCCACAATGAGCATGTCTTTTGTAAATGATATCCTTGAATCCCAAGAAGAGCGTCTTCGTAGTGTCTGAGGGTAACCTCCTTGGGCACATAATTTTCAAGAGTGGGATTAAGGTAGATCCAGACAGATTCTGGACCATCACGCAGATTCCTCATCCTGTGAACAAGAATGCTTTGCAGTCCTTCCCGGGGAAGATCAACTTCCTCAGAAAGTTCATCTCTGATTATACACAGATTGTCAAACCCATATAAGATATGACCAAGAATGATGCATTGTACAGTTGGGGAAAGAACAAAAAGGAAGTGTTTTCCTGGATTAAGCAGGCTATAGCATAGGAACCTGCATTGTACAACCCAAAATTCAACAAATATTTCTTGCTCTACACATTTTCTTCTGATACTTCACTTGCTCTTGTGCTCACTCAAAAAGATGACTTAAACAATGAACGACCTATCTCTTCATGAGCACGAGCTTGCAAGCACCTAAACTAAACTATCACGTCATGGACAAACAAACATACGTTGTATATAAGGTGGTTAAACATTTTAGACCCTACCTCTTGAAAAATCACTGCATTGTTTTTGTGCCACACCTAGCAGTCAGACCACTGCTCGTTCAGCAAGAATTAGGTGAGAGGTGGGAAAAATGGATGACTGGAATGGCAAAGGTATGATCTTGACATCAAGCCAGTCCACACGACAAAGGGTCATTGTCTTTGTAGATTAGCAACTGAAGCAATACATGTGCAAGAGGAAGAAGTAGAGCTCATCGGCAGGGAGCAAGAAATTGAAATATATAATGTTGAGTGAGCCCCCCCACTTCGCACAGAAACTCTTGGTACGCAAATGTGTGCTGGTACCTTAAGCATGCCACCATGCCCTCTCACTTCTCTATGCAGAAGAATAGGGCACTCTAACTAAAAGCTTTATCTTACTAGGTGGTACATGGATTGCTTTATAGAAAACATCACAACGACGTATTGCTCAGGTGCCTTGAAGCACAAGATTCGAAAAGGGTGTTAAGTGATCTCCATGATGGACCAGCCGAGGGTCACTTCGCGGTTAACACAACAGTGGACAAGGTCATGCAGGCACGTTCCTATTGGCCTACATTATTCAAATATGCACATGCCTACACCCGCAAGTGTCTGATCTATAAGAGATGTGCCGGCAGAAAACGAAGGTTAACAACCCCACTGCAGTTTGTTGCAGTGGGCGAACCATTCCAATAATGGAGCTTCGACATCATTGGGGAAATTTTCCCATATTCGTCAAAGCAGCACCGCTACATCTTGACTGCTACAGATTACTTCACGCGGTGGATAGAGACATTTTTGCTGAAACAAGTGAATGACCAGGAATTCATCAACTTCTTAAGACAGAACATCGTCTCGAGGTTTATCATTCCTATATCACTTGTTTTTTACAATGCAACATACTTTTCTTCGTTAAATCTTTATGACTTTTCATTGAAAAATGGAATTGTATTAAAGCATTCAACTAACTACTACCCGCAAGGAAATGGCCTTGTCGAGATTATCCACATCATAGAAAAAATACCATTTACTCTGAATAACGAAACTTGCATTCCTCTCTAGTGAATTCTCTTTGGGTTGACCGAGTCACACCCAAACCCTCTCTTAATACCTTCCCCTACTTCCTGGTATACGTAAAAGAAGCCATCTTCCCACCGAATATCTACTTGCCTACTCTCCAGTGATCCCAAGAATCCCAAGGCAAGCTGTGTTGATTGGTTCAATGTAAGATGGACACATTACACAAACTACAGGAAGAAAGGGTGAAAGCGAAAGAAAATTTCACACTTCACAAGAACCGTGTCAAGAGATGTTTCAACAAGAAGTCTATAGGGAGTACCAACTTCGTTGTGGGAGACTTAGTTTTGAAATGGGATAAACCCCACGAAGACGAAGGCAAACATACGAAGTTTCAGTCCTTGTGGATTGGCCCATTTACTTTTCATGAGAAGCGTGGCCAACACAGGTATCATTTATAATCACTTGACGGCAATATTGACACCCTCTCTGCCAATAGCCAAGACTTAAAATGTTATTTTCAATGATCTGGGGCAACGCCCCGCATCCTGTACATACTTCTTTCATTGTTGTTCTATTATTTTCTTTGTTTTTCTGCTTTGTTGTATTGTTTTGTTCTTTTCTTTGTTGATTTGCTTGCTTTGTTGTTTAGTTGTTTGTTTTGCAAATAAGTGTTGTCTAGCACTGCGTTCTAGTTTTTGAATGTGCATGTGGCTGAAGTTCAAAGAGTCTTCTGACATTGTAGTGCTTGGTCAGTCCTATGTTCGTCTTCTTTGTGTTTGGTTGTAACTTTTGGTCGATGAAGTCGTTATGGAAAATATGATCTGTCTATAAGGAAAATTTTGGTAAAACCATGAACCCATGTCCGGTTTAGGAAACCTCATGCCTATACTCAATTTTTTGCTCTGTGTGTTCAAGCTTATCCAACTAGTAGAAACAGAGAAGGGGGAAAGCTAAACAATCAGAGGTATTACATGCTTCTCTGAAGGAACAACCTCTTATGCTCTCAATAAGTCGGGATCCCTCTTCTATCCCAAAAATAAATAAGTGCTTATGCACATTCCTCTTTCAAAAAATAACAAAGGTGAAAGAAGAGAAAGGCTTCCTGCACAAAGAGGTGAAGCAAGCAAATCCACCGAGGTACTGTCCAGGCTCGTTGCCAGTGGAGCAATGTTTGTGATCCTACGTGACTCCACCAAGGTACTGTGTAGGCCTGCTAGCAGCAGAGAAACACCAGAGATGAAAACTTAAACTCTAAAAATCTTAAGCTCGTGAAACAAATTACCCTTCCCGCTTTGAAACACTGTGATCTGGCTGAATTTTTATGTTGTGTTCAACTGAGTTGGCACAAGGTGAACCATGTCTGTCCACAAGGTAAGTGGGGAAGCCGAAGCGATCTGAAAAATGAATCAATACTTCTTGAAAGGCCAAGGCCCTACACTGAAAATGAACAAAAATAAGAAGCTGATATTCAACCAGTGTGTCACCAAGTGTTGTAGCGGCTGTAACACCCTCCAATATTTTGGCTTGCATCCAAATTTCAGAGCCTTCCTTGGTTTTTCCTTTGATGGTCGCAGACACTCGAGCCCACCCCATGAGCTCTTCTGAAGCCTTTTCACCTTTTTGCTTGTTTGACTAGCAACCATCTTTCGGCATGTTGATTACTTTGCCATGCTTGTGATCTTATTATAATGAGTTTGGAGGTATGTCTTTGTGTGTTTGGGTTGTCTTCGCTATGTAAATATTTGTCGCCCTCACACACAAAGTTGTAAGCACTGTCATGCAATTGTCGTCACAATCGTCCAAAGGACTATCACAAGTGTCGCACTTATTGCTCTCAACTCCAACATAGTCTCACTAAGGGCATGTTTTTTCTTGTTGTCATGGTGGTCTATGTTGTCTTGTCATCGAGTATGCTAAGTGTATATTCACAATGTCAGTGTACACAAGTTTACTTGTTTTCGACACTTAGACATTTCCCTGAAAATCTGCCCGATTACACAACCCTCTTCCACCGGACACTGACTAAGCTACATTGCACAGTCTCAGCCCCCAGTGACCCTGCTCTGCTGCGCGGAACTGCACAATGCTTGAGGTTGTGCTCTAGGTCAGCTGCACTACACAATCCCAAAGATGAGAAGCCTATCTACCTCCTAGAATTGTGTAGAAATTCCCCCCATGTCCAACTGAACTGCACATTTCTCAAGCACAGTCATCAACCCTCCTCCTTGCCTGCCTGGAGCTTGCACTGCTCTAAGACCTGGGTTTGAACTGTTCTCCAAAATTGCATAGACATGCCCAGCTGGTCATCTACTGCCTTGCTCTGCATTGTTCCCCATAATTGCGCAGAGATTCCCAGATGACCCCTGCTGCCTTGCTCTTCCCTGCCTCTAGAAATTACGCAAACATGTTTAGCAGTTCCCCTACTGACTGTCTTGCACTGTGCCCAGAGATTGCGCAAAACTGACCAACAGGTCCCTCTATAGCCCTGCTTTGTCTTCCCTCTAGAAATTACGTAGAACTGGCCAACAGTCCATCTACAACCTGCTTTAACTTCCCTCAGAAAACTACACATAAGATACCTCCCTCAGGGTCCCACCTTGCATCTGACACTAATGACTCTCGCTGCACAATCCTGCCTCCCAGTGATCACTGCACAGGTTTTTCCAACAGTGCAGGTTGTCCTCCTGGAGTGCCTCATTCCAACCTAAGCTATGCTTTGCATTGTCTCAGTAAGTTGTCCTCCCTCCCTGTCACCCAGAACACGAGAACAATGCATCATGCTAGACTAGGAGGTTTTGAATTTGATGTCATCCCATCGTGAGTGAATTATAGGAATACGTACACTGGTAGATCATGGTGAGATGACGAATGGGATGAAGAAGGGGCGCACATGCTAGAAGACTTTCTTGCAGCTCGATGGACGTACCGAGTATATCAAGCAACAAGCAAAAGGAACACATGCATTGAACCATCAAGCAAGAACAAGACCATCGAAGACCCCTCAGCACTACATCATGCGGAGGAGAAGACAAAGCACACCAAGAGTACATCCATCACTCAGCAACACAACAACTTGACATGGACACCACACTTAGCCAATACATGTCAGCAGTTTCATGTCGAGTTGTGTCATGAGTTGTCTCGGCCACATCACCATTATGGGCCATATCCGTTGTAATTGGATGTAATGTAAAGTGAAGTCAAATGGATGCACACATAAGTCGAAGAGTCATGTCAGTTGAAAAGTCATGGGAAGTTGAACAATCACGATGGTAGTCCAAGAGTCACAAGGTTCAAGCATCACCCTTGGCTAAACATACCCCTCCAATTGTATGAGCAAAGGAATTTTCACCTTGACTCCTCCCACATAGCCTTGAGAGTTTGTAGTCTATTATTTGAGGAGCGATGAGTGGCTCCAATGTCCCACTACTGGGACTAGTGATGTATGATGTACAGATGTGTCTTGGGACTTTTTCTTAATTCAGAAGTTTGTTTCCGACCAACACGTTTTCACGCATGTTTTGTAGATGTTTGTAAGACTACTCTTTAAAAAAATTTAATGCACGTTCACTTAACCTGTACTAAGATAGTTGAACTGCTTCGGTTATTTTAGTACTTACATTGTTGAAGATGTGTTATATTGTTTATCACTATTGTCTCGTTCGTGTGGACTACTCTGCAGGACATTAGATAGACCATTCTAGTTTTCTCAGTTGTAACGACTGTCACCCTCGTGTGGACTACTCCATTGGATAGTGTACGTGTTTTCCCATTATAGTTTGGTTTTAATGACTGCCACATCCATTGTGGACTACTCCGCTTGAAGTTGGACATACCCTTGTTGTTTTCGCTTGCATATCTCCCTGGGTGGTACTACTACCTCTCATTTAGAGGCTTACTTTTACAATCTCCCTTATAGTAAGAGAACCCGAACACAAAGTTACATTACACACTCACTAGGCATACTCACCTCGCTTTTTGAAGATACAAGCATAACACTCTCATGTGTTGAACAGCAAGAGGTAAGGAAAATATCTAAGATAATGGAAACCGAGCCATTGTACAGGCTGGGACTCCTACACCAAACGATGTGAGGTTTAGTTGGGACTTCATACCAGGGAGATCCCTTGAATGTTGGCAGGTCCAGCATGGTCAACACTTGGTTAGAACCAGGTGATTGGGACAAAATCACAAAGGCTAAGAAGCAACTGAACTGAAATGTTATCTTGGAACAAATTGCTTCTAGCACTCAGGTAGTTCAACCAATCCAACCCATGCAAATAGTTACATGTTAGCAAGAGGATTGGGATGAAGTGGCATTGATCGCATGTCATATGCTTATGGCAAGAATGTGCGGATCCCAAGGGAAATCCCCTGGTACCACGTCAAAAACGGTTGAAGCATCCAAGTCATGAAGGCATTCATGAAAGTTTATTTACTTTTAATTGAAGTTATTATATTTTGAATGTTAATTAACTTAAAGACAGATATTATGACAATTATTTTTGAAAACTCTATTTAAGACCTTATTTCTTGTTAAGAGGGGGTTGTTGACAGAAGAACTTTTTTTTAATGTTTTGGATCTAAACGTACTTGATACACAGATCTATTGTTTGTAGAATGATATACTCTTACATATTTGATAAATCACCTTATGATATATGTGTTTGTTTACAAGAGTTTAAAATATGTTGAATGTTGGACTTGTTTCACATTCTGTGGCATCCATGTTATTTAGTTGCTTGGTATTATAGTATTTATTATCAAATCAAGTGATTAAAATATTGAGCATTTGGTTGAAGGTTTAAGTTCCATGAGCTTGCCTCTAGGGCAGAGAAGTAATCTTTTACTCAATAAATTTTGAAATTGTTAAGTTGTGTTTTCTTTATAGTGTGCATAATAATTTTGTGTTTATGATATAAAATGTGTCTTAAATTAATTATGGTATCGTGTTGATTCTTACAATTTAATTGTTCTAATATATATTATTAGTTTGCTAGCTATTGTGGGATTAGCGTGAGAAAGAAATAATAGTTGTACTTGCTACAACATTCTCCCCATTTTATCACTCAAATAACATTTGTGTCT